>JAQFYM010001183.1:0-37883 GCA_034694785.1 Agrenia bidenticulata | reverse complement strand
ACGATTAAATGCATGCAAATTATTTAATTATTCGGTGAAATTAAATATAAATATAGGTGACTTAAATTACTTCCATTTTTTTACACCCCTACCTTCTTCTTCTTAGGATTGCATTTATTTCATTGCATGGCATGCCTCAAATTTTTTTTGACCCCACTGACGAGAACAACTAACCTGGAGGGAGGAATGCCTCACATCCTTATTATTATCATATCCGTACAGAGGATCTTATATAAATTCCTACAAGGAATGAAAACCCTTTTGTTAATTACAATCTGACGAATGGTTAGTTGATCTCTTGATGGCCACTTGCCACTTAGATCTTACATCCTTGTAGATATACGATTCTCATACCTAATATCCAGCCAGGTTGTCTTGTAGCTCTCAGAACTCTAGGAGTCCTGAACCGCTTGAGCATCTTGAGCATCTTGATGGATATTAACATTATTAACTCTAAGTTATGCATCCATCACATCCCATAACTGCAGAACATGTAACAACATCTCAACAGGGAACATTGGTTTTACTCGAGAGAGGAGACTCACAGTCTGCTAGGATTTACTAGAAGGACTCTGTCCTATTCCCTATATACAGGATCAACAACTCGGCCTGGATAGTACGAGGCATTACATTATCATAACAATAACAAAGGGAATTATATTTTATACATGATGAAATTGAACTCGGTAATAAATGCAACTCAGGCTTATCTTTAATAACTTTGGGCTTCCTGGTTTAAAATATTTATGAGCTCAGGTCTTTCCCCACCGTCCCATTTCCCTTTCTATAAGGCTCTTACAAATAATCTTAAGATGGAGTGAAATAAAATCCCCCTATTGTTGACTCTACATACTCCTCATTCTTATGGATGAATTGTTGTCAAAAACTGCTAATGCTAATAATAATAATCATAATAATAATAAAATGCATGTAATATTATAAATATCCCTACCTTCCACATCCACGATTGCAAAGGCCAGTGGGAGGATGGCGAAGAGTAGGACGGTGATCCAAGTGCTTGTACTTTTCATCTTTGGATTATAATTCATCTTTTCTAAATCAATAATCTTGAATCCCTTCTTCCCTCAGAGTTCATACATGACACATGTACACACAAGTTGAATGAAAGACTTTTGGCTCATCAGCTTCTTCTGTTCAATAGTATTTATCTATAAGCCGTGGCGGTGATGGTGGTAAACGTAGCAGCAGCAGTTGTGTTCATCAAGGTGGCTGTGATTCCAAATCTGATTCTTATTCATCGCTCATCCATCAATCAATGATCCACCAATCCCAGACCAGAAGCTCCCTGTGAATCACAATAAAAAAAAATCGTTAGTCAAATTGTGTTCCAAGTCTCAAGTACTTGGACCGAGAAGAACTTCAGGGGAGCCTTTGTACAACACGCAGTACAAGTCTCTCTCCAGTCTGTTCAAGTAAGTCCGAAATCCGTTTAAAAACGAATTGAGCTGGGGGAGCCCATGATTGCAATTCCAAAGTAATATTATAAAAGGGGGACACGTTGGGTATCGACAATCGACACTGTCTACTGGTGGCATGGTGGTAGTGGATTTGATAATAATCTCCCTATCTTAACTGACACATGTCACCCGTCCTGCAAAAATACCCGAGCTCCCTGCCTGCCTCACTGACTGACTCAGCATTTGATTACATTGCCGATTCACAACTCTCAGGATTGGTATTCCCATTTGTTCAATATTGAGCCAATTAAGGAACATGGGAATCCGTGACCTCAACTCTTCTCAAAAGATCCCCACACAGGCAAAGAGATCCGATCCTGTTCAGTTGACAGTACAACTATGTCATATATAACACACACCCCCATTCTACTACAGTCCCTATGGCTATTCTTCAATCTTCATACAATTCAAATCAGTCGATTCCTCCTTTCATCGTTCGTGACATGAATCAACGGATTCCCCGGATTGATAAGGGTGACAACGTAAGAAGAGGGGCTGGTTGTGATTGAGTTTTTGGATTACATATAGGGTGAAGTGGATCGCTTATAATATACCAAGCCAAATCCCACATTTATTCACTAAACACAATCCCATGTACTTTTTAACTATCCCCTTGTATCCTAGAGATGTGGGTGAAGTTCTCGAGCTCCAACTTACTAAGCAGTAAGGGGAGAGCCCTGTCCTGTTCCTACAGGAAGGAATCTTTAATTTGATCTTTCAGCCTCGTCCACCCAACAATCAAAGAATAGACGTGAGGAGATGAGATGATGATGGGGGTATTGACATTCAATTTACAATCTTCATTGCTCAAGGGTACATATGACTATGGGTAGTGGAACTAGCATACATCATCAGGATCAACTTATTATAAGTTTGGGCTTGTCTATCCTTATATTCACAGAATATATCTTGACAGTACTTTTTGCTGATTCATCCATTCTAGTTAGCTTATATATCGTGATCTTTGGATCTCTTGTAAGTGACCTGTCCGGTCAGAGACATCCAAGTCACTGACGTTTAACCTCCATGCTTTCTCTGACCATTTTTAAAATTTCGCACTGGGTTTCTGATCATCTACGACTAACTGCCAAATAAGCTCTCTTATTGTTAACCGAAATGTGGCATTTAGTTTCAGAAACTTATATTATTTTCAAAATAGCTTGGGATATTTAACCAACTCATCCTAATTGATTGTGGACCCCTTACCTTTGCTCAGAAAACATGAGAACGAAAAATGTGATAAAGGTAGGGCTCCCCAAGCCCCTATTATCAATTATATACCAAGATCTATAAAACCATTCATACATATTACATACTACAATGTGACGATGCTCTAATACTCTCCTGTTTTGTTCAGCCTTGTCATTCCCCTGTCAGAAAGATAACTTCCAAAAGTCACGTTATTCCATTCGAAATTTCCAAGCATAAACAACAAGAGAAATGCAACAATAGCAGCTTTCCTTATCTCTCCTTTTCATCCAAATCATTTGAAATTCAATTTACTCTCCTCAACTCAACCACCACCACCACCAGCCACACAACTCTTCCTTCAACCTTCTACCCGATGACAGAGTCCAAGTATAAATAATAACAAACATTCGGTTCTATAAAAACACAGAAATCCCCCTTATCAAAACGATTTAATAAACATTCACGGAAACTATAAAACACACTCCCACGGGCTTAAGTGGTCTCCACCCATGAAATTAAAACTACAAAATCACCATACCCGGGCTTTATCTTTCTAATCATAATTCCCCTAAATACCCAGATAATCTCTCAACCTATGTCCTCCAAATAAATAATACAAAGAGTAAACCTCTCTCTCCACTATGAAGCTCAAAAGTCCAGTCAGTTTCCCTAAGGTTGATGTGACCAACGTTATTGTAGCCACACCGCAGGGCTAGGACGATCAAATATTATTATCGCTATGTGCTCAGCAACACTTCAGACGGGATGAATAAGGTCCCACCTGTTTCCTCCGCATTTCTCACGGCAAAATGGTGAGAGCTGTGTAGATTAACGTAATAAAGCCCATTAATGAAATGGAGATGCTATTAAGCCAGGACATTGAGCCATTAGTTTATTGTTATTGCCCAAGAGTGTTGATACAAATGGATAAATCAAGGAAATAACCTCTCTCTCTGAGTCATAAATAATAAATGCTAATAAATGCTAATAAAGCCCATGCAATCCACCCCAGAATCTAACTCCATTTAGTTCAACTTTTCCGAACCAGTTGCCCTTCACCCTGGGTAAACTATCTGTGTAACCTGTAACAATTTAAGTTTAAAGCATGCAAGAATCTGGACCGGCTAAATCTCTCACTAATTCATAATTAACTATAAATTACTATTCATTCAGTTTTTAAATCAGTCTAGGCAAACCAAAATCCTTTACCTTAGTTTCAAAACTTTTTATAACTATTGAGAATTTCGTACTTTTCTAAGATGTTGAAAATTTTTTATTCACTTTCGTTGAAAAATTTCATTCACTTTCTTTTAAAATTTCTGCCTATCCAATTCCATCCCTTCCTAATATTTTCCAACACACTAAATCTGCATAATGCAGATGCAAAGATGCACAAAAAATCCCAGCTAACTTTGCAGTTAATCCTCGAAATCCTCCACAAAACACACCTTCCCTTATCAATATCCCCACCATGTCCCAGCAGAGAGCCTGAGAGCCTTGAGACCAGAGCCGAAAGGATCCTTCATTATTATCCAATCGGATTTAGTCCGTAAATCAATCCCATTCTGTTATCACTCCTCCCCCGTCCGTATAAAACAATCAATTTAAATTCTCAAGACCTCTCTTCTCCAACTCTTCGGAAAACTCTCATCTCATTTCAATCCCACGGAGAACCCAAGCCTTCTCCCCAACCCGATAACTTCAATCCAGATCTTATATAGCAACTCTGACCTCGTGTCTCTATGGATCTCTCCGCTTGGCTCTGAATTATAATACAGCCATCGACTTTCATCATACAATATAAATCTATATCTCTGTTAAAGATTATACAATTTATAAAAAAAAGAGCCCAGCAGTGCGTCGAGATTTTAAATTCTTCTCTTCCAGGAAAAGAGTTTAGCGAGTGAGGAAGAGGAGTGAACGGGTTGAATGAATCAAATCAAGCCACCCAATCTGCCTAAGCCACCTGCTTCATCTCCTCCTCAAGAATTCAATCTTTGATATACACAGAGCCCCACACACATCCAAATCCAACATGACAAGTCAGCCAGGAGTTTACTTCAACTTGACTAAACTAATTGATTTCGTTTCCTCACTTTTCATTCAGATATGAAGGAGAGAGAGAGAGAGACTTGCTGCTGGGAGAGCAGAGAG
The DNA here is from genome assembly GCA_034694785.1 of Agrenia bidenticulata. NCBI lineage: Eukaryota > Metazoa > Arthropoda > Collembola > Entomobryomorpha > Isotomidae > Agrenia > Agrenia bidenticulata. Next base: position 33,060 of record JAQFYM010001183.1, on the reverse strand, counting down.
GTCGGCGAGAGTTATTCTACGGTTATCGAATCAAGTGCTGCGAAATTCGATCAAATTTTTTTCCCTTCAGAATAGAAGGCTATGTGTCCTACAAGGTTGGAAAGTCCCGTGTAGAGAGAAAAATAGAATCTATCGACTGTATACAAAGATGTTTTTTCCTAAATTTTCCATTCCATTCATCAAGTCCAACTTAAGGACTTTCCTATTCAAACAATCAAGCATATTATTAAATGAAGTCTGCTATATTGATAAAACAATTTCTTGGTATCCTAATAATGCCCAACATTTAAAAAAAACAATTTAATGTACTAAAATTATGAGTTAAATTACCAACGCTAAAAGTGGAAGAATTGACGACGAGTATAAAAATAAGTTCCATTTATTTTTTGTTAATTCATTTATAGATGTTTTAAGGAAGGCCAGAAACTGGATCTAGCACAAATTACAATTTTTTTAAATTCTCAATTACATTCACTCATGACTTTCTGCCCGGAGAAACTAGAGCCAACACCCAAAAATCCAAATACTTATCTGCTTTTAAACTCATTACACATTTTCCAATCCATCTGATTTCCCTACATGAACTGTCCTGTCAATCTAATTCATTCATCATTAAAAACAGAACATCACATCAACATAACATCCAAAGCCACAACAAACTAATCCCTCCAAAAATCCCACAGCAAAAAACAATCGAGAAAAAAGGATCGCCCTTATCATCTGAAAGCTCCAAAACCTCATAGCTAAACTCTGAAATCTGTCAAAGTTTCTTCCTACTCAGAAAGTCTCAAGAGTGAGCTATCATCATCAATGAACTCGTTCATCTAAGCAAGAGAAGGTAACCCGTTTTTTAAATCCCTTATTATTGATACTCCTTTTATAATGTGATAAACCCATCACTCCAGCCTACTAGGCACCACGTAGGATTTGCAATCCCAACTTTCTGCAACTCTGTGCGAACTTGGTAGGATGTAGTTATAGCTCCGCACCAATTTCTCAAGAGGTGAAAAGGTAATTGGGCTTTTAGCTCTTAACTTGATCTTCACCCTCTCCATCAGAGAGAATCACAGAGATGAGATCAGCTCTATTTTTGACCATGCGGAATCTCGTCTTGTTTTGTATTCTTTGAATGAAATCTCTCGACTCTTGGCTCTTGAGTTTGAGCACATAATTTAATCACAATTCAATAGAGCAGGTAGAAGCTGAGCTATAAAACTACGAAAGCAACGTTAGACACTAGCAAATAGATATCCTTCATTCAATTAACTCCATTCATTCTTGAGAAGATGTTGGTGTTGGTGTTGGTGGTGGCGGGGCTTGAAATATATGCACGAGAAATCTAGTTTTGCTAAACTTGACTCAGATTAACTTTGAGGTTCAGAGCCTCCGGGATGAAAAACATTTGGATTCAACTTGGGATAGTATGTAAATCCACTTACTACTAAACGCTAATCCCAACATGAGGGATGAAGACTGACGGGCCCACACACTTTAATCTCTTCCTTTACATTGAGTTAGTATTAAGTTTATAATAATGATAACCACCGAGCGAGGATAGCATTGGCGGATGAGATATTTTAGAAGTTTTATTCGAGAAAGATTTTATAATCCGTTTTTTTTTAATAAATAAAAAAGTTACTTTTTAAAGCAAAAGGAAATTATTCCCTGAGTGCTTTGGTTGATTAAAAAAAAGGTGGAAAAATCCCATAAAGACAAAACTCGCTTCAAGGGCTGTGAGATGAATAACTTAATTTCTATAAATTAATTAACTTCAGTTTCATTAAATTTCATTAGCCAGGTCTTGTTGCTCAAATTCTCTTATCAAATTCTTAAATCTCCAGTCAAAATCTCCAGTCAAGAGTCCAGAGTACTTTTCTTTCGGATCCCTTAGGATATTTTCTCTCTCCACAATTTGAACAATTAAATTACAAAGGGAAATTATAAATGAACCCGACCCATTCTTACAATATGCCAAGCTAGAAAAGTACACTTACAAAGTCTCCCTTGTCCCTCGCAACTATCTCTTCCTACTTTATAAAGATGACGATTCAAAATCTCTCTTAAAGAAACACATTTCTCACACAAGTAATAATACAAGCAGAGAACATCCTTTCAAGACTACCGACAAACCGACACAATAATCCCATCTAAAAAAGGGCACAAAATCCCGACCAAGTCCTCACAAGAAAATAAAAAACTCAACAATCCCACTCATTAATAATCATCACAGTTTAGCCCCCGGTTGATCTCAACAATAATACGTGACATATTGACAAAAAGGGTTCTCCTTTAAATGAAAGCCAACTTATGCACTCCTCTTCACCCTCTGTGCCGAATCCCAATCCAAATCTAGAGAAAACTTTTTAAGCATAACAAAAAACTCAGATACACTTCTGTCCATCAATAAATAACGATTACAGATATTAACATCCAAAATCCCCCTCTTACCAAAGGATTTACATCACCCCACATAACACTAGTTATTACTTATACCGTGTAGCCCGTGTAGGCAAAGCTTTTCTTCCTTGTTCCCTACAATCCCTACAATAAATAATAATCATAATAGTACTGCATCCCTAAACATCCACAAGATATAACGAATCAGGGATCCCCAATCCAGAGGGGGTAATCCACATATCCACTTAATGAGGACTTCTTACAAACTCACAAGAGACCTACACGACTCAAGCCTCTTCTCCAAACTATCAAGTTCAGTACGGATCCAGCTTTAACCCTTTCATAACTGTTCACCAAATCCAATCCCTTATAAATACACCACATTCAAAACTACTATGTGTGTATAGTGACTAATAAATAAAATAAAACTACAATAACTGTAAACCAACTTGAGCAGCCTTAGCAGATAATGAATCAAATTTTTTGGCTCATGTCGGTACATTTTTATTTCATTTCAAAAATTCCAAACCAACTTTATACTTTCCTCCATTTCCCCTTTGACATGCTAAGAAAAGAGTTGGGTGGGGATTGTTGTAGATCTATGTAGAAAGCATATCATCCCTCTTCTTTATTTACAGCCAATTTCCACACACAAAATATTATTAATGATATTCATCTCTCGAGTAGCTGTACATAAAGGGAAGATGAGCATGGAGTTGCCTATATAATATTATGATCATTATTATTATCATTGCTATAGAATACATATGAGTCATGTATCATTGACCGCCTGCTGATCCGAGCCTGACTGAGCAAAGGAAAACATTTAAACAACCTCCCACCAAGATCTTACATTTTGTCCAAATGTTAACACTTTCTTCCATTTCCATTACCCACAAGTCCACAACCAGCCCGAGAGTCCGGCACTTATTCAAAACCTAATAATGACCATTATCATCACAAATGTACAACTCAGAGTGCATAAATGTTCAATCGTCTTCCGAACACTCTTTCCTAGTCCTTACCTAGCTCATCTATTATCAACGACTTTTTTTAATACATAATAATATGCCCATAAGCTACCATACGAGTTAACCATGAGTTAACTAAGGAGAAGAAAAAATATATATGGAATATAAAATATACACCCATAAAGGGCTTGGTCTTCCCAGAAACTCCCAGAGTTTTCAGACTCTTGATTCATTTACAAAGTAAAGCTCACCTGGACTCTCTGGACGTTTCATGTGGTTTCTCAACCATCCAACCACCACCACTAAACAAACAATGAAATTGACACTAATTAAGTCTTGATGATATATATACTCACAGACCTACAAACCTAAGTACACAAACAGACCCCTCCGCCGTCCGTTTACTTGAAAACTTTCCAATTTTTTTCCTCTCTCTCAACAGTTTGTACAGCTAACGAGGAGCGCCATTACTGAGGTTGCCATCATCAACCATATCGAATCACATCACAATGCAATCAAAACTTATATATACTATATAACTACCTGTAAACTACTTAAATCAAGCCCAAAGAAAAATCCTCTCCTTTCCTTCTCAAACTTTTCACTCTCAGTGTCAAACCCAAACTAACAAGTCTCCATCCGCTCAGCCTAAGCTTTCAGAAAAGCTGTGATTGCCCAAAGATTTGTATTTACTTTTTAAGAGACACGGTCCATCTTCCATTTCCCATCTTAAATCCTTGAAAGAGAGAAAAAAAACAAGACTAACCGACACACGAAATGATGTCCTTTGAAGTTTGAGTCTCTTGAAATAATGACCACCAAATGGTACACATAATATTACAAGACCCTTTTTCTCCGAACATTTCATTTAATGAATCATGAGTTTTGGGACGGCCCAACCCGGCCATGAGGGTATCAATTACCCTCGACAACATTAAACATCACAAAGAACAATGCCAAAAGGAGGACCTACAGATCATCTTCTCAGACTTGAAATATTTTACATGAACATCAAGAAAAGCACACAAAACATCAGACAAAAGAACATCCACACGAACACACACTACAGACACAGATAGAGATAATAATAGTTACTTAAAATAAACCTATGCACATCCCAAGTAATAATCATAAAAACAAAATCCTTCCATACTTCCATACACGAAAAGAGCTCGGGAATTTTACTCACTCTGATTGTTACTACGTGAGAGAGCTTTTTTTAACCACCGTCAAAAAAACCCAAGCAAATCCAACATCAATTCTACCAAGTGCATTAACATTATTAACAAATGATGTATAATTTCATCTCCTAAATGTTCCAATTCTAAAAAGCCCACGACTTTGAAAAATCCAACAGACTCCAGAGAGACAAGCTCAAAGACAGACGAACAAAACCAAGGAATCATGCAATCATAGAAATAATGACACAGTCCAGCCACCAACTAAAAACTTTCCCGACTCACTGTCTCTCTCAATTCTAAACTCTTTCAAATCTCCAGTCTAATACAATACCAACTCCACAATAACCTACGGGGATATCTCAACGGAGCATTTCCAACAATCAAGAATGATAAAAAATATATCTCTTTTCCAAAAAAAAACGCTAAATACACCCTTTCTACAATTACAATATACATACATGGAGTAGTATAGATGTACTAGACCAGAGTACGAGTCCGTGAGTCCGTGATGATAACTGCAGGAGGACTGGAGACTCCGTGCTTCTTTTTCTCATAGAAATCCTTCATCTTTTCGACCGAGTAACTCATCATTATCCAAAGTCATTATTAAATCCAAGGGTTGCTTTTTCCTCCATCGATCTACTACTACTAACACACTGGCAATGGCAACAGCAACCACTACCTAATCTCGATATGTAATAACATGATATTATGCTGCAACAGTGCACTACCCTCCTTTATGCACTGCAACCCACTAGAACCATGAGGAGCCAACCTACCTACCTACTTTACCTTTTGCTAAGATGAGACTAGGAGGATGATGAGTCAAATGAATTTAAGTACATGCTTGATCGCTGGTCCTTGATTGTAGACGGGGAAAAAATTGGAGGAAAGCCACTTATTCCCATTATTCCACAGTCTAGAGGAAAATGACTCCAAATTACAGAGTACGAAACTCTTGCCCTTACTATCAAAATATCCTCTCAACTTCAAATAGAAGACGGAGTTTGAAATTATTTTAAACCAACTACCTAATTCAAGGGAGAGAGACAGGGGAATAAGGGTCCCCTCTTCTTCTCGAGAAGTGTTGCACCTTTTTTATCATTTGTATCTGTAGATTTTACTCGAGGAGTTTTCAGGCACTTTAAGGGAACGTGTAATTATATTCATCTCTATAGACCGGACACGAAGGGACGACTCTGGGAACTGTGGGTACTTTACTCTGTACTTTTGTAACTTCCACATGTAATATCCAAAGCGGTATTTACTTGCTAATTGACTTCAGAGAAGCCAAAGGGACCCTGGGTTTGTATACCTACAAAGAGCTGTGTGTATCTATGTGTGTAAACTAAGAATACATTCCGTCCGGGGTACTTGGATAAAATTACGGGTACGACCACGAAGGCCCTAGGATAAAAATCTTACTGGCTGGAGGGGATGGAGGGACTGGGAATCGGAATTTTATGTCGACTTATATTAATTCAAGGAACTTTACCTTCTTGGTTGTAGAGCTTCGTAAATTGTATGGTAGAGTTGCATGTAGGGGATTGATAAAGGGCTAAGAAATAAAGATAAGTGTTTCGATTCTGAGATTTCGAGCTTGGAGCTATTAAAATTATATTTAGATATTTTATTTATTTTCCAGGCTGTTCTACATTTTTCGAATTTGGAATTCAAGATTTAGACAATGATACATATTTATTTTGTTGAGGTCCTGAGAAATGTAGAATGTCTGTTGTAGAATAGATTCAAAATAAATGTGTAAGGTGTTCATGCCACTTAGACAGTAACCTAAAATTGGATTTCATTGTACATACTTATAGATCGGGTCTATCCTCGTGTAACGATGAAATCTCAGTTAAAATTCATACTGGCTACAAGAGTAACATAGTCCGAACCGAATCCGAAATGCCTAATGATTTTAATCCGAGACCTACCAAATACCATAATCCAAAGCCTTTACAGATAGGAAATCATTCAAGACAATTGAAAAATCTCGAGATTACTCTTTAAAATCTAAAACCATTACATTCCAAAGCATTTAAAATAAAATAACTATGTCAATCTCAACAGACAAGTCCCCCCTCTAAACTACCCTCATTACCTGACATACCACCGAGTGTTAAAGCAGCTCTAGCGTTTCAAACATATCCTGACAAAGGTGATAAACAATGCAACAAAGTCCCTCCGGTCATCAGTGGAGCAACCATTAGAAATATCCAGATACTTATTCCCCACCACCAACCTCCTCTCTTAACTCTTAAACATAAAGTCAAACTACCTAAACTATAACGTCTCTCCAACTGTTCCATGTATCTGTCTCAGCCTGTTAACGCTCTTAAAAAAACTCACATCAACACCCGAGACACTCTCTTCTGGACAACCAACACAATTACTTGTCCACCTAGCAAAACTACCAATCCTACCTGAGGAATGCAGAAAGGACTCTTTCATAAAATCACTAACTGATTATCAAAACCTACACACTCACATTACACACCTTCGTCTCGCTTACAGGCATCGTCATGATCATCACATCGTTTCAAAGCTTTAATGTTTCAAATGCCAACCCCTTCTAGAAACTAGAAACCAGACAAACCTGTGGACCGTGGACACTAGCTAGGAATTTGGAAGAATCCAATCCTCATTCCAACCGGCCAGACAAACCAACCCAACAAACTCGATCGATTTCAAAAAAACACAGGGACGTATCCCTTTTTAAAAAGGGTGAAAGGACTTCCTTTTGACTTTGCCCTATCGTTATTGAACTAGGAGGTTCCTAAAAAAAAAATTTCAAATACAACTATGTTCCAGAAGGTAGTGAGACAAAGTCAAGAGTCAAGTTGGCCTCTTTTCAATTGCCACAAGATAAAAAAAATCTTTAAAACTTGGTAACTCAGACAGGAAGATGTTGATAGTCTCACGCAGAGACAGTAAACTGTAAAAGATAGGTAAAGACGGTAAACGAATCGCTCCCTACCTCATCTCATGCACATGCATCTTATTTTAAATTAAAGAGATACCTCCGATGAAACCATTACCCTCGAGACACACAGGGATACCAAGCAAACAAAGATATATATTTCCTAGATAAATATGAGACCAAGACCATTGTTTCCTATCTCTCTCTCTCTCTCTCTCTGCCCATTGTTGCAAACAAAATAACGATAATGTAAACTTGTTTTTAATACATTTTTACTCATAACTTTACTACACATAACAACCCGACTGTTTTACCCTCGGAGCAAGTCACAATATCCTCTCTCCTCTCTTAATCAAGTCGCAAAGTTTAAAAGAAAACTTTTTATTTTAATTTTAAAGCTAAAAAAATCAAGCTACACCACCGATGCTAAAGCTCATGGTGGGAGAGATGGGAAAAGTTCTAGTGAGTGAGTGCCAATGCCAATGCTCTACTGGAGCCTTGTTTCTTGTCACTGAACCATCTGCCTCGTCAAAATGTTTCAGCGTTTCATTACCATCATAAAACATCAAGTTTGGGAATTCCACTGAGCTTCTTCAATAAAAATCTTTCGTGATCTTCTCTCATTTTTTAATCCTCCATAAAGTTCAGACTTTTACATTCCTTCAGGATCTGTAGCTGCCAAAGGCCATGAGAATTGATGGCCCTGGCATTGGCCATAACATAAAATTCTATATACTCCTCATCATTGTCATTATGAATTCATGGGACTTCTTGACCTACCATACACGAGCACATTCTAAATATTTATAATTCCTTTAATAAAATATATTAGCGAAAATTCTTAGACTGTCATTGTTGGCTTTAAAATTTCTAATTTGCACAGGACACGACATAGAAACTCATGCATCTACTCCAATCACTGTTTATAATCTACACTTTTATTTACAAACTGGATTTTAAATCCAACTTCTACATCCTCTACTTCTAGAGTGTCTAAACTTATTAACAAATACCTCCTGAACTCTGCAGATGAAGCATACACAAATACATATAGAAACTTTCTGAATTACTTAACTCAAGAGACTATCCATATTCTGCCTTAAAAAACTCAAGAGCCACCACATTCCCAAGATGATGATATCCATGTGGATTGGATTCTAAATTTTTTGGCAAGCCTGGAAGAAGTAGAGGCAGAGGCAGAGGCTCATGAAAAGTTGATTTTTATGACTCGTCTATTCAGATAATCTAGCCACAATAATAAATCCCATCCTCCAAGAATCATATCTCAATCCTATATGATTATGTTTACTTTTGTCCTCTCCCATATTTATATTTACCATCTCACCCGGTACACAAAACTATACCCGGGTGAACCCGACTATACTCTCTACATTCAACCTCGTTCAGGATTCTCAGAGAGAGAATATATAGAGGTAGGAAATCCCCAGAGTTCATCCTTACCCGGTGTGTTTCTTATATGTACATAGATTCGGTTCATAAGCTCCAAATCCGGGATTTCCGAATTATCTGTACACACACTTTTTCCACCTTGCTAATCCGCTCTTCCTTCTCTTATGCACAATCTCGCCTATCTCAAGTCTCAAGTCACCTCTCTCTCTACAGCCCCAAATATATCCAGTTCTCAAACAGTGTTCGAGATTCAATGAAGAATATGCTAAATCCAAATAAATACTTTCCACTCTCTATTCCCAAGTAATAATGAGGATGATAATAATAATAATGATGGAGAATATATTGAGACTGCAGAAGGGTTACTCGGTATTCTATGAATGCTCAAGTGCTTTCACGCATCCACACTCGATTTTGATGAGCTCTGTAGGAGAGTACGGCTTTAATGAAACACTTTAGAAACAGTATGGATGAAAAGAGGACTTGGAACGTTGGAACGATCCTTGATTCAAGATCCACCATCGACTATCAACTATTCTCTGAGCAGTATGTGTTATTACAAGTTACTCACACTCACACACACACCCTGTTGTTTTCATCTCTTGAGTAGGGAAAATCTAAATTAAAACCCGAAACGTGCCAACTCCGTCGATACTTTCTCTCTCCAGTTTTATGGGAGACCAAGTGTGACTCTCTGAGAAGTGGGATTTACTCAGAATTCGGCTACACTTGTGTTTACTTCATATGTGAATCACATACAGACTCACGCCCTAGTAACTATTTCCTTGAGATTTCACATCATCCTCTTCTATCCTCTATCACTTGTCAATAAATCACAGCCTCCACTAAGACCAAAATCCAAAGCTTAAATTTCACACATTACAAACATATTATATCAATGGTAGTATGGACTGGAAACTATAACTATATCCTTTAACTTCAAGTAGTCATGAAATGAATCCAGAGCATGAAAACGTTTTCATATCTATGTGAACATTGCAAATAATTATATTTGCACTGTGGCAGTGAGAATAATAAAATGAGATGACAGATTAGTCTACATCTATGCCGATAAACTTTCAAGTGGGGGAATTATCATATTCATTGCAACGCTATGATTGTGTAGGAATCACATGAACCGGGTTGACATTTCATTTGTTTTTTAAGTAATCTGATACAAATATTAAATGTCATCAAATAAACGTAACTCTTATTAGTTATTTGATTCCAGACCTTTTAATATCGTAGCTCCATAGCATTTGCCAGTCCAACATCTATTCACTACTATGACGTGTTTACGTTCAATATCAAAGATTTTAGACAAGGCTCACACCAAAAACATGCAATACAACTAATACAAGTTCTACTCGAAACTCAATTAGTGTAAATAATTTTAAAACGTATCCTCAAGTGTTTGAAACCCACCCGGAAGCTCGGTTTTTTCTAACTTTCTACTGGTGACCATATGCTAACTTTTATTTTTATTGAATATCTAATCCATCCGCTTATGAATAAACGTATTTTACATTTAAACTATTATAGTAAAAGATCGCTTTATCTGTCTGTCTCGTACAATATTTTAGTCTATGGATAAGCCCAACTCAATTACAACTACAGGCCAGAGAATATTCAATAGCATCTTTAAGATTAGCGAAATCAACATAGATTATTGATCGTGTGCTTGCTAATCATCAAACCAATAATTAAAACAACTTGTCCTTTTCAATCCGACTCAGTCATATATTTGCATACCTACCGACTGGACCATCTGGACTAAAAAAAATCAAGTCAGTATACTTCTACATACAATCTTAAGTAATTCCTTCTTGTCCTCAATCCACCATGTCATGCCACAAAGAACATGTACAAGATCAAATGAATTGTGAGATTTCATAGATTAAATACTTAAGACTAACCAAAGGGTATGTATAGACTTTATATAGTGTTTTTGCCAGTCACTACGTATCATACAAGACACACGAGGACAAGCTAAAGTAATTAATGTAATGAAACGGAGATGAAAAGTGAGAGGGAAGTTAGGGCCAGTTTAATGGATTCTGGCTGATTGGATTAGACACTTTGGGTAAAGTCAATCAGGTAAAGTTATATCATTACATTTATACTCACCTTCTCTCTCTACTTTCTTCCCGGTCTCATCAAGAAGATCCGATCCGATTTTCCTTGCGGGATTTACCCTTTACAGTTGTCCAGTTAGTAGATACAACACTTTTAAATCCGTCAAGTCAATCCGAAGTCACCACTTTTTCATGCACAATTACCCACATTACCAAAATTGAGACTCTCTTCCAAGGAAATCTGAGATTTTTTATTTCACTTGTACTTTCAGTTTATTTTTGCTAAAATCTTAAAAATTCAGCAATTTAAAAAAAGTTTTCCCCTTAATCTTTCACGACTCTGTCAGCTTTCCTCCCCCTGTCTGACTATTGGTATAAGAGAGTGTGTGTAGTGGTGGATGTACGTATGTCCGGTAGCCAGGGCGAGTGACCATAAGCTATTAGCCGTGCACACAAACTTTTTTGCAACTCCTGAGAAATAGAAATTAAATCCAACCCCTTGGTTCAATCGACTACAAAAGGGGCTCACCGGTGCCACCAAATCCACTATGCATGAAGCCAAGTCTCGAGCCTCTCCAGCGAGAACGGAAAACACCTTCCTTCTTTACAGTTCACAGTTATGAGTCATTCATGAACTGTTCAACTTGAACTGCTCAAACTGTCCATCCATATATGCTACTCCATAGATACAAATACGATACAGAGCGAGCTAATCGATCCAAAAATCCTCACACACTTGTAAATCTAAATATTGTATTCAAACATTGAAAAAGCACAGCATAAAATAGTAAAGTTTATACTCGGGACGAGCTTATTGCTTTTTCGAACAATCCCCAGTTTTTTTCATAAAACACAATCTTATTAATATTATTTCTAATATTATTCCTTGCTCAAAAGGGCCAAAATCCAACTGGAAAAAATCACACACACTCGACTCCTTATGTAAACACTAATAACTTTTGATGAAAATCAATCCCAACAAGTCCTTGGTAGTTCTTTTTCAATGCACACAGTCCCAGAGACAAGTCCGTCACATTTCATTCCAAGTCCAAGAACCTTGGTCAAAGGAATTGAAGTGTATGAATTTATGACCCTTCTGTCAGAATGCCACACGGACCCAAGTACCCAGCGGAGGGGACACTTTTTCGATCCTCCTCAAGGATGTCAATCACTTTGGAAATAGGATAACTCTTGCAATACAGTCCAACCCGAATAATAAATCTTTATACTCTTCGTCTATCCACAAAGATTTCTAAGAGGGAACACATGTGACTTGAACTTGTAGACAAAATAGGAGAACAGACCTCATTTCTCGATCACCGTTCCTCGTCGACTGACTCAAGAGTGTTTTCAGCTCTGGGGTATATGCTCCAACTTCCAAGAGCAGAACGAGCAGAGAACCCAAGACTGGTTCTCTATACGGAGGATGCTGATGATGATGGGTACACACTGCACACCGAAACTTGCCGATGTATAAAAACTCCCCCACAGACTTGGTCCATTCTTCTCCAATGTATTACTTTATGTATTCTATCTCTGATCATCTCAAAGTATGTATTGTAGGTTTTACTAGGTTCCAGGTTCTTGAACGCTGCTGCTGTTACAAAGGAGTCTCTGGAAATAATTCTCGGTATTTCTTGGTAGGAGAGCCTCCGCGTGTTTTATTCTGTCTCGAGTCTCTCTGCTTTCAAAAGTCCTGAGTTCTCCAAGAGTCTCCTTGGAGAGATCTCATCAGAGGAGGAGATGATGCACTTAAACAATAGACTGTATTTAGGTATACGAATTATACAAGATTGACGATCCTATGGAGAATTCTCTCTATGTTTATAGAAGAGAGGGTCATGGATGGAAGATGCACTTACCTTGTTCGTCTCAAGAAATCCTCAACTATAGAGGAGGAATAGGGTGGAAAGATTTCATTTTCGAATTTGAATAACTAAATAACTATACAGCCTGTCTTGTATTGTAATTAGTATAACGTCTTCTTTGATACAAATTTCAAATAATAGTGTATCGGTTTTACAATTTGCTTTGATTCTGATTGAGAGCGGGTCTAACAATAGAAGCACCTTCCTGGAATAATTCCTGAAAATAAAATTATAAATCCAGCACAAAATAAGAAAATTAAAAATGAAAAAAAACACGTTGGAAGTTACTGTTTCGTAGTGCACTATCTTCCATGCATTTCGATGAATAATTCCTGAAATAAACATTCAAAATTAAATTTAAATTAAGAAAATCAAATTTTAGAAACGTGAGAAGTTACTTTTGGGTAGTGGGTCACCTAGTCACCTTCCATAGATTTCGTTGAATAATTATTCCTGAAAATAAATTTCTAAATAGAGAAAACCATAAGAAAATAAAAACACACAAACGTGGGAAGTTACTTTTTGGGAGTGGACTACCTTCCGTCCATGTCCTTCGTTAAAAATTTCCTGGAAACTTAATTTTGAACCGAAAAAAAATTAGGAAAACGAAAATATATTTCACATTCAGTAGTGACGTGAGAAGTTACTTTTCGAGTGGGGCTATCGGCTACCGTTGCATGACGTCACTTCCAATTTTCACACAATTTCTTCCCGCGCTTTTCCCCGCGCGCGCTCTCCACACAGAGCAGTGGAAAATTCGACATTGTCCCCACACCACCTGTCGAAAATCGACAATTGTAATTAAATCATAAATTAAATTCAACCCATCATTCATCCGCTTGAAACCTTCGACATATAATTGCCCTTACCAAAACAGCCTAAAAGCACCAGCCTAGATTTATTTTCCCCATCCCAAAAACCAAACTAAGGTGAGCCACCCTAAAAGTCTTACGTCCTTAAGGATACCAAGGCCTTCAGACCAGCGACCCTCATGGGCTCTCCTCCTTGTTTTAAACATTTAGAAATTGACCCTTTTTTGATTTACTCTCTGATCCCAAAAGCCTTTATACAAATAACAACTGTAGCCAGTAACTGTGAGCTGAGCAGTGGTATCCACATGACCCTATTGTTCTCCATTCTACCTGTACATTATTATTACAGTATTGTTATAAGATTACTTTGAACAATCCCTAGCCACAAGGGGGTTGCTTACAACAGGTAACCTGTGCTTAAGGAAATCTTTTTTTTATTATTATAATAGATTGTGTTGTGTACTTGTTTTCTTTATTATCTCCATCCTCCAGGAGGTATATTAATACGAGGTCCCACTACTACCCACACTGCCTCTCACAATCTATACGAAGTGTCTTCCTCTCAACTCTTTCTTAAAGCAGAGTTTAGTAACTCATTTTACGGATTGAGGATCACTTTATAATCCCATTAGTTTCTTTTCCAGCATCTATAGAGAGGACTTGTAGAGAAGCCTTGGGAAAAGGCAGACAGGGATAACCGAAAGGGCTCTTTGTTGATGCATTTTTATTCACTGTGTCTGTAGGTGAGTTGGGTGAGGATTTTATTAAGAGGGACCCATTGTTGTTGTTTGTTTAAGGGCATAAGCTAAGTCGGTCTCTTCTTAGTCACAAAATCATTATAAATAAATAATCTCCCCCTTTTGCTTTCATTCCAGGTCGAGAGTCAAGGGTCTGTGGCTGTAGATAATATAATCGGCTGTAAGTACTTGGTTAGTTCGGAAATCATACCCCTTTTGTCTAGGATAGATTATGCTTTCCTGTAATGCACTTACCTTTTTTAATTTCATGAACATCAGCTCCTTTGGCCTTACCTGAGTTTTTTTTTCTAATTACTCCCTTGAGAGTTTGTTATTCATATTCATGAGGCAGTATCTGTATATGACTTTGGCCACCTCTGCCTTAATTGAAAGGGAGACGAGAGACTAGACGATAGGCTTTGGAGCTTGGAAGTGTGTGTCTGTGTGTTTTTTAGAATTTATAAGTCTCCCTTGTGGGCTTTCTTGGTGAGGTTATTTATTTGAAAAGGCACGTAGGCCAGAAAGGTCTGGAAAGTACATAGTGTTTTCTTACGGATTTGACACAGTTTAAAGCGTATAAACTGCATGGGCTATTATCACTATAATAAAATATTTACGTCCCTTTTCACTCTTTTATGGCTGGGAGAGAGAGAGAGAGGACAAAAGAGACCTCAGACAAAATGACATGTGACATGATGACTTTTAGCCCTTTGGATCCTCAATTTACAAAAACATATGCTTGGATTGAATATATCTATATACTATTTATTATGATCGTGTCGATAATGGTTGATCATTTACTTATTTATAAAGACCCCTAAGGGTACGACTGAGCATTTGCTGAAATCCCAATCTCTTTAAAGCGAGCCTTTAAAACTACAAATCCACTTCATGGTCAATTGTCGATATCGTAATTCCCTCGGGAATTTTGAAACCTTGATAAATATATTTCAATTGAATTGTGTAGCAACAATAGGTACTGCATACTAATATAAAAAATCTAGTGTTTATTACCCAAACTAAATGGTGAATGGACCTCAAAATGATTTATCGACACCTTCCATACAATTCAGTATGGATTCATAATTTTTTATTATCAACTCGGAGGCTGGGTCATTTTTCATTTCGAAATTCATTGTTAAATGTTAAATCTCTTACTCTTCCATGCCTTTTTGCTCATCCCAAAAAATTTCCGAAAATTCTAAACCTGCTTCTGGCACAATTGCTTTTTTATTTAAAAAACCCTAATGAATAAAGATATTGATAAATGGATAAAATAAGCTGTATTTTTTTAATTAAAAAAAAGAAGTCAAACCCCCCAAACTACAATCCACATTCATACTTGATGTTGATACACACATCCCCAAAAAGTATAGCCAAACACAATGTGCAAGTAATTTACAACCCTATCTACCTTTGTCCAATCTCACACGAGTATTTTTCCCATACATTTCTGCTCCAAGTTACAAAAGGCTTTTCTTCAATTTTTTTGTTATCTCTCCCTGCCTCAGCATATCAATGTCCTGAGATTCTGACATCTTACTAATTTAAATCCCGTCCGATTCCCCAAGACCGAACTCTAGACAAGTTGTTGAATCTTTGTGTAGTAAACAGAAAGGCATTACGTAGCCGAATAAAGCAATTTAAACTGCTCATCTCTCTCTCAGCCCGTTGGTAAGAAGCACAGCGAATACCCACAAGTTATGATATGACACATAAAGTAATAAACCTTAACTTTGTTAACTAAGACACATATCTACCATCTCATCTCATCTCATAAGTCTCATCTCATCTCTGAGAGATATTAATTTTTTTCACAACAATATTATTATTATTTGTATAGCATTTTGGCTCATCTTCTTCCCCTCATAATTCTCATCTTGAGTTACACATGTTGTTATCAAGCTGTTCGCATGTTTTTTTTACACTCCTTCTAGTACACAGTGTACACAGCCCCAGCTTTGTATCTACACCCTCACAAAGTGCAATATATTATTATGCCAATGTTTAAATTAATGTTAACAAACTAGGGAGCCCTATTCACTACTTGTCTTGTCATGTGTTCACATACTGCTTCCAGCTTATAAAATAAGATATTTGATCTCTCTGTGTGAATTTATTTGTTAACACTTTACTAACTAACTCCCAACTAGTATATAGCCCTTCATGTCCCATCCAGCCAGCTCCTCAGCATGTTTACAAACTAAAAAGAACTGGCTCTCTATATAGATGTGAGATAACTGCGATAAGGATTTAATAATCGTATAGTAGCCTCACTTGCCAATTCCAATTCTCAATTTACAATCACACCCACACTGGAGGGAGAGAAAAAAAACGTAATGTCATCTTTGGCCATCATAAATATTACGTGTAAGTGACTCGTGTAGATTAAGTGTTTATATTCTTTGGAGAAACTCAAGCCAAGCACGTGTGGGGATTCCACAACCCAGTTCATGAATGAATAACTTAATGGAGAAATTGTTTTAATCATTAAATTACATGGTTGTTGTTTCATCCGTCATTTAAATTGATACACACAGCCAGTAGGGATTACGACTAGTCGGATGCAAATAGTAGCTGAACTTCTTGTCAAGATCAACTCTCTAGTAGAGTGGAACCAGAGCCACTCTTACAATTGTAACCACTGCCAAGTAGCAGAGAAAAAACCCGAGGGAATCTCTAGATTACTATGTTATGGTGAGAATAGACTGAAATTCAATGCAATTTACTCCCTGACACTTTTAATACGCTGTCATTGAAGCGGTAATATGAGACAATCAGAGCAACTGTCACCGTCACACTTTTGACACTTTGACAGTGTGTGTCTCTCCCAGTCACAATCACACTTCCCTCCAATCATAATCATCAATGATGATGTAATGAGCCGATTGGGTTGATCTCCATCTGCTTCTATTTACAAAGGACTTTGGGGAGGTAATTTAGTAATGATTGCCTCTATTGTTGAATTGCTCTGTTAAAAGGACTTTACTCGAGGCTGGAAGTTATTAGCTGAAAAGTATCAAGCCATTAACCAGTTTTCAAGGGCTCTCTTAGAAGCCCTTGGAAAGTGTGACATGAGACATCACGGTTTAACACTCGAGTATGAAATTCTTTCCTAAAAGCCCCATTTTAAAATACCACCCCTGATATCTGACTAAAACTGACTTGTAAAAAGAGGGCCTAGCTTCGTGCATGTGATGGCGACAGACAACTCAGGTCCGTCTGTCGACAGAGTTGATAGCTGATGGTGCCGGTACATGGCTCTATTTCCTTCTTTAGGGACATCCATATCCAAATGTATTTTAAGGGGGACAGTTGACACCTCCAGGGTCGATGGGATTGGTAAAAAGTGTCTCAGCTTATGGATGAGCCCTGCATGGCATTTGTCTCTCGCGTAAGTGTACTGGAACTGCGAACATTGCAACACACACCTGTCACCTCTTCTTCTTGTTTTGTCTCCCTATGTGCCTCCACGTAGAAGGGAAGGTGGATCCCTTCCCAGTCCCATCAAAAAGGCTGACAGATTGTCACATCACAAGGATATGTCAAAACCTCAAAGCGTGTTTTCATCCACTAAAATCAATAGACCGGTACAATAACAATAATTTAGAGCACATACTCATACTAGCTCCACTTTCCATGTACAATCTATTAGAGGAGCAGAGAGACCATATGACTACCAAACAAGGTCTAAGTTAGGCTTGTATTGTTCTTAACAATTGAGGAGGATGGAAGTGGTGGTGGCTCATGGTGATGGTAATACGAGCCAATTGACAATTTAAGTTTTCTTTAAAAAAAAATGACGGCAACAATTTCTTCTTTCACTTCTCGTCAGAGCAAGAAACTCTTGATGGACCATCCATTACAAATGGGTAAGGAAGTTGAGGAATTCCTGGAGCCAACTTCATAGGTAAAGATAGCCTTGGAGTTGAGTGTAGATTGGTGTGGAGGAGCCCTTTAATAACCATTGGATAAGGGCAGGTCAAAGTATTTATAGACAAAAGACGTCGACAGAATCAAAACCTTTTTCTCAGATTTTTTTCCCTTGCCTCTCTACTCTCTCAAGATGTTAAGTAGATAGGGCAAAAGACGAAGACCAGATTCGTGTTGAATGTTGAAAGAATCCCAGTCTGTGGTTTAACGTTAAGGTTATAACCCTGTCGACTCTGTCCCTTCCCTCCAGTCTGAATGTTAAACGTCGTTTCATAGTAAGACTAAGTATCATCTGTCAAAAGGGTCTCCCTTGTACAAGCTATCTCCCCTTTTCCAAACTTTAGTTTCAAAAAGTTTTTAAAATCATTCAAGCACCAAATCATACTGGAAATGAACAATTTTAAAAGCATTTCTACACACTTAAGGTTTCATAAAGTTCAGCCACTCATACCCACACCATACATCCATATCACATAGTACTTACCTATATCTTTGAGTCTCCTCAGTCTTAAAAACTTGAGACCCAACTCGATAATATATTCTAGCCTACCATGTTCTTACTCAAAGATGATGGAGGAAAGACACCAGACGCATTTACCCAGCTAAGAGGAAAGGGATGGACAGATTACAAATATAATGTGTCTTTAAAAGATGAAGGAAGGGCCCTTTTTCCAACCCAGTGGCTTGTCCTACCCTTCACAACACCGAGGAGGATTTACAAGGAGAATCAGGCCCATTAACTGTGTAGCCATCACTTACATGATTTTTGCATTAAGGCCATCACAAACAACCGCACAGAATCTTAACCAACTCAGCAGACTAAGACATTGAAGATCTCTTAGGAAGACCCTTAGTTCCAGTTAGTCACAAGACACTCAAGACAAGGAAGAGATGGTCTAAAAACTGGGACTAAAATGTTTTACGAGCATAAGCGGATAAGCCCAAGCAGCCAGATTACTTCCGAACTGATAACTCCCTGGGATTCCATTAGCATTCAATAGCCGACAAGGCAACTAGTGACAAATAAAATAAAAGTATCAACTTTTACAGAGTTGAGAGACGACCCCAACCCGATGGGTTCTGGTTGGAGCTATTTCTCGGAAAGTGTTCAACTCCTTCAGCCATATGCTGGAGCAGCTCATCAAGACTTTAAAAAGGCATCAACTGCCAACAGGCTAGTCCAGTAAATAAAAATCTATTGAGTCGCCTCACCACAAAACTCAAAGTCCTTCATTCACAATGAACCCATGAACCTTCATGGAGATGTTACTGCTCTTTTCGAGTCTTTTCGAGAGTGGGATTTAGTTACAATGTAAAATACAAAAGCATTTAACACCAACAATGGCCAAGCTAAACTATCAAGTTCTTTATTGTTCAGTGGTAAATAGGTAGTTTGAAACTTTTGCTTATTTTTGTAAATCATATGAAAGCAACCAGAAGACAAAGTTTGGCTCTTTTACCTCATAATTAAACCATCTGCTTTTTGAATCCTGCAATTTCATCCAGTGTCGGTCTATATTAATGAAACCGCAAGTCGGTTAATCCCTTGTAGTAGAAAGTGAGTTGATTCACTCCGCTCTTGATTTAAGGTAATTCTGCTTCTTATA
Organism: Agrenia bidenticulata; assembly: GCA_034694785.1. Lineage (NCBI taxonomy): Eukaryota > Metazoa > Arthropoda > Collembola > Entomobryomorpha > Isotomidae > Agrenia > Agrenia bidenticulata. The sequence continues at coordinate 13,146 of JAQFYM010001183.1, read as the reverse complement.
CAAATTTATACATTCAAATCCAACCTACAGGCTTAAAGCTTTAGTTCATTTCCGTCAAACTTGATTCTCTTAGCGTCTTAGAGAAAGTTTAGCCTCCCCGAGTCGATGTGCCGAAACTGGTAATGCCTCCAAGAAAGTCCGCCGACAAAACTTGTCCCCGGAGAGTCCTGCAACTTTTGACTGAGTTGTGTTTTCATTTCATCATCTAATAGCTTTAGTTACGCTCAGCAAGTGTCTCGGTGTAATTAAGACTCTCCACCAAAGAGGAGGAGGAGGAATCAGGAAAGCATAAGGAAAGTTAAGTAACTTAAGTAAGCATCTCTAACACAAATACAATCTACAAAATCTACATTCTCCACAGAGAGAGAGAGTCTCAAATTAAACCTTGTAACTTGTTGTAGTATCTAGAGACAGACTCAGAGAACCCAAGCCTAAAAAGCTCCACTTGTCCACAGTACCAAGAACCCATAAGATCGGAAAACTTATACAGTCTTCATTCATACAATATTTTATCCGCTCAAGTCAAGGAAGACCGAGACGGGTGACTGGGCTGCTTCTACTTTGGGGGGACAAGTATTTTTTACCCTGTAGGGCTCACAAGCTACACAAAGCGGTTCGAAGGACCACAGATATTCGAACTAGCCTTATTTTCATCGATGGACGACCCTTGACGGGAAGTTTGGTTGGAAGTTGATCATAAAACACAAATGAGGCGGGGAGCCTCCAGTATTCCGGTGTCTTGATGTCTCCAAGTCTCGTCCAACTCCAGGCTTGTACACGATATTGCCTATAGATGAGATGTATGCAAGAATTGATGGGGATAGTCTCTCTATTTCTATTCCAGTCTTTAAGAGTTAAGGTCAAGTTACATAAAAACAAAAAAAAATCCATCCAACTTGCTACAAAAAGACGATAAAGTTCACATGTGTATAATATGGAAAGAAGTATATCTAGGGCTAAATGAGATGAGATTTGATACAAGACAAGGGAATCAGTGTTTCCGAGTCTGGTTGAACATGATACTCTATAGACAACAAACAGAAAGGGTGAATGAAGAGATATTGTCAAGATTGAAATTTATTGCATATTGAGTCACATCTCTATCCGCCATGAACTTGGATACAAGATTCTATTAAGACAAAAATAATAATAACAAACCCCCCCCCCTTAACCCTTGTACACTATGAACCATGTACTTTTGTGTTAAATGTAAAAATATATATTCATATCTGAAATGATTTCGAAAGATGAGACTCATTCATATAGAGAGTTTGTGTGTAGTAGTGTTTAGTGTAAGTAAGTTATAGTCTCACTTAAGAAAAAGAGGAAGAGCACATGTTATTTTTTTTGGATGAAAAAAAAGGAAGGCAGGAGTTCAGAGGATAGATAAATCAGATATGAATTCATAAACATTGTGGAAATGCTTTTTTAAACTCACTAACTCATAACCCTTCTCTCACTTGAATCTCCTCTATTATATTGGTCTCTCACCCTCTGGGAAGTCATAACATCATAACATTCATAACACAATCACAGGATGAGTAATCCAAGCCAAAACAAGGGACAAGCTGTTCAAGATGGAAATCGGATTGAGAGGAAATGGGATTTGAGAATTTAAAAAAAAATACATAATAAACTGGGCTAGGTAGTTTTTGAAGATTTTACTGGAAGAAATTTATTGTATTTGGAATTAGAATATATTTTAAATTGCAGGGTTGGGCAGGGTTGGCTATTATGAAATATATATTTGAATATATATATGTGTAATTTACACAATCTGGCCTATCCACAATTTTAAATTTACAATTACCCAAAGTGTAGAATTGGAACGATCTCCACAGAGTCGTGACTTGTTTGCGACATCAACTTCTAAGAGCTGAGAGGGATGTGTTTCAGAGGAAAAAATCATCCTTTCTCATCTTTTAAATAAATCTTCAAAAGAGTAACTTGGGATTCTGCTCGATAAGATTCACCATAGGCAATTAATTACCCTTCTCATCCTCATTTCCAAAACTTGTAGCATTTTGTATGATGGTTACAGATCAAAATGTCATCAATCCAGATTCCAGATCTACTTATCTTGTGGAGAAAATTTAAATCCTTTTTCAAAGCCAAACCGGCAAGAAAGTTAAAAAGAAAATCTCACAACTGCTTTGGTATAGAACCGTTGGGGTATATATATATAATCTATATATTATAGTAATACTATAGGTGATAGTGAAAAGACATCTTTTATTTCATTTTTATTTATTTATTTTAAAATTCAACTTCAGACCCATTAGTAACAATAATTTGAAAATTAAAATGAAAACTTAACCATTGCTAATCACTCAAGAGTGTCATGTCATAAGTCACCAAAGGCTGATATTCATACAAATGACATTTCCATCTGAAAGTGACAATCTCACCAGAAGAGGCTCAAGAATTGGACAAAGTATCCCATGCCGGAGTAAGTGATCTCCTTCCTTCCTGATCTTCGTGTCATCTGCTCAAGTGATTCCAGTCCTCATCAGAAGCTCCAGCCCCAACCTCTGACATCTCCCCCCATCCGAACACAAGAAGAATCGAGTCAATAAAACGGAACTAAGAATAGGCATTTCCAGAGATAGGGAAATCCAAGTAGGAAAGTCTCTCAGAGAGTCTGGCCTTCCGTCATTTCACATTTCAATCTCATCTCACTATTTTACGAGTGCCTTATAAAGAAGGAAGGAGGTTGGATCAAATTGCCAAATCAAATGATCCTAGGTGGCTCAATGGTATATCCAATAATATATGTGTTTTTTTTATCCCCGAGAATATCATCTGCATTGTTCATTTCACATTCATACTCCAGAATCTAAAAGCTTTAGTGTTGATCCTTCTTTCGTTCGTTGATAGTCTAAGTGGTTTGGTTTGGTTTGGTTTGGTGGTATAGCGGGTTAGGTTATTATAATTTTTTTCCATACACATGATGAATGACTCTTGAAGGGTGATAAACGTGGGAAAGCCTCTCCTCTTTTAATCTAATGAGGGGATAATTATTTTCTTACTAATTGTCCTTTTGTGCTTATGATTCTGGTGGCTGGAACAATTAAGCTTAATCCCAAGTCAATCTACCGTCTCTTTTCCTTGCTGCAATCCCATTGTAATTACTTACAGAGATTCTCGAGATTGGCGGAGGGCCAAGTCCTGGTAGGAAAAATCCCCAAAAATTAATCCTTCAATGCTTCATTGATTTGACATCTAAACTTGTGACTGACTACATACACAAAGAGCCAAGAGGGAGAGGATCCAGAACCGAAAAATAACTAAATAGCATGGAAACCATAAGTGGAGGGGGTTAGATTTAATATGATTTGATTTCCTATTACAATCTCATACAGACCCAAGGGATGCTAATTTGTGTACGACCCTTCTCACCTCTAGCCTAACCAGAGACAAACTTGTACAGCGTGTACACACCCATACCGAAAGACTTAAGAGGACAGTGACATGACCACATGGATCAATTAGATTGCCGGGGAGAGCTTAATGGGCTTATCTGTTTGTAATCCGAAAAGGGAAAATGCAGAAATAGCCTCGGTGGACTGGAAATAGGAAGAGGAAGCGAGTGCTGTACTTAATTTGATTGAGGCAAGGGGGATCTTATCACTTTTCAGAGCACTGTCACATCAAAACCCCGGCAAGCCTTGGCTCATAAATCCATCCGGGTATTCTCTGGTCGTGTTATTACCGGAACGCATCTACATGCGTCGGTGTGTATTATAAGCTATGTGCATACCTGGAGCTTCTCTTGTCAAGTCTTTGGAATACCTAATGCCATATCTCCTTTCTATTGTTCCTCCTAGCGTGGATCGTAAATAGAATGAAATCGAGTGTAAGGAGATCCCTCAATTTCCCAACCATCCCATCATTTCTCTATACAAGTAAGACTAGGAAATAAATATAGTCCCCTCTGGTCTATTTGGTCTTTTTGGGTGAGTTGAAGTACTTCAAGTGTTGGAAGTTTGAAACAATTGATGTGACTCTGATGCACTTATATCTCAATATAGATATGTGCTACGGCCACCACCACCACCAACATACAGAACCACCAATACTGCTGTGTGTAACGGTTCGGTTGGTGTCCAATCTACGATCTCCAATCTCACTTTGGGCTTGGTAACTTGAGGCAAACGGTTGACATTGACGGTAAGTGTATAGCAAACCTGTGGTGGTCTCCTTAGTCGTGGTTGACGACAAAAGACGCTTTCCATCTGCTTTAGGGACTAAAATGTAGAGACAGTACGGAAGAATCTCTCTAGCATTGAAGATTGTCAGCGGAATGACCAAAATGGAGACGTCTGGTATAGAAGAGGGAGGCAAGAGATAAGTCCACGATAACCACGAAATGAAATTTGAAATCCTCCGAGTTCGGATGATGGGATGGGATGATGAATTCCCACGAGGGTAGCAAAGCCGAAATCTCGTGTCCTCGTCTCCTTTTGGGCCTTGTCGAGATTTGGAATCGGTTGTGGGAGATGACAACATCAAGGTAGCAGCAGTGCCTACCAGTACAGGGATTTCAAGGATTGAACGATAAGAATTTCTTGATGGATTTGGCCAAGAGGTTTTATAGCTGCGACTATAGAGAGGGAAGGCTCTTATAATATTTTTTGAGAGGTTTCAAGATGTTTTAAGGAGAGGATTTTGATGTATGAAAGAGCTCTCGTATGATATCGTCCTCGTAGTTTATAGATAGTAGCTCCAAGGATGGGTGGGGTGTGTCAAATGCAGTGCAAAGAGTTTTAGCAGATGTACGAAATATTATATGGAGGTAATAAAGCAACTAATAATAAATGATGATAAAGGAAAGTGAAGCAGGGGAAGATTCGAAACCTTAAGCCGCACTGGAATCCTCCGAGTACCCACCACCACCACCACAAGCCACAAAATCCACATACCGTCTTATCCCTGTGTAGCCTTTATGATAATAATATTATTATTTCAGAGCCCTTTTAATAATAAGGATCTCTTGTGTTATATATGTCTGAATTTTTTTTAGGATAATATTATATTGTATTATGTAGGTTTGGACAGGAGAGAGAGAGAGATTTTATGTAAGAGAGCCGAGTTTCCTTTCTCCAACCTCTTGTATTATTATTATTATTGCTATAAGCTCTCAAAGACTGAAAGCAAAGATCTCTCTGTGGATTAATAGGCCCGTGTGGATTTAGTTTATGATTTTACCTCCGTCCGATACCAAATTTTAATAGAGTATACACAGCTCAAGCTCTAGAGGAGTTTTCAAAGATTTCATTAAAGACAATACCAACACAACCCACACTTGAAGAGTTCTTGGAGCTTTTTGAGGTTTTGGGCTTTGAGATTTTTTTTTCATTCACTTTTTCCGTCCCTTTTATGTATAAGGAAGTAGAAAGGAGAGCCGTCTTTTCTAAACCTCCAAGTGATCGAATGCTTTTTAAGATGGATTTCAAAATGTTTTATGTCTTATTGAACTATTCATCATTGGCTATTGGCTTATAGTGTTTGGGAAATTGAATATCATATCTACGTTATCATGACGAGCTTGTTGGGAAGAGGTGGTGGTATTTAGTCTTCCAATTCCACATTGCATTGCGGTTTCGCTGTACATACTCGATAGATAACTAAGGCATGGATGAGAAAGCCCACATTGTTGCTCTTTTTTTTCATACAAAAGGTTGAAATTTGACCCGACTGGGTCTCCACGTTGTAATTGGAGCCTTTTTACCTGCCAACTTATAGAAAATGTGGATTTCTAACATTTTAAGTACCTTCTATCTCCTCTACAGTACATGCATACTAAACAAAGGCAAAGATCAAAGGTATAATTTGGCCCGGTTCATTTTTCAAAAAATATTCCTCATTAGTAGAACCTGAAAGTCTCTACGAATCTCAATCCCCATGCTCCACGTAGAGCGTTGGACTGTCGGGTACAAAAATGAAATGCAGAGATCCAAATGTCAACTTGTCAAGTTTTTCTGTAATAGGAGATAGGAATTGTTTATCAAGCCTTGAGAAATCTACATCTCCTCCAAAAGCTCCCCTTCAAATCACCACCCCCCTTTTGTTTCTCGTGATGAATCTTTAATTTGACATGTATTTGAATTATTTGAAAGATGAACCAGCTGGGGCAAGGACCTCTCAAGGGCTACGTGATTTCTCAATGCGAATCAGTCCATTCAGACATAACATTTGCTTATTCAAACTTAATCATCATCATCCATCAGTCAAACTCTGCCAGATTTCACATCCTCCAACTTTAGAGAAGTCTTTAATAATCTTCATCCATCATCTTGTTCCTAAAATTCTCGAGAATTTTGCTAGTACACACACAACAGAGAGAAAGAGGATTTAAGAAGCCTTGGCTGATGAGGACCATGATGAAGATGATGAGATGCGAAATCCAAATTTCCAACAAGACATTCTCAAGAGTTTGTTTTGGGGATTGTGAAGGATGGATGGCTCTCGTTATTAAGGCTAACAATGTGCTATAGAAAGCTGAACGTGTAGACTCTTCTTCTTCTCTTGCAGATTCTTAAGGAAATGAGCTCCGTTTGAACAAGGAAAGAATTTATGAAGTGAAGGGCGAGGATATTATTGCCATGTGGACTGAGTTTTCGGAGCTGAATCCTCGGAATTACTTTGGGTGGTGGTGATGGTGGTGGTGGTGGATCTATTTTGGCAAAATGAACAATGTCTGTTGACTGGAGTTGACAGACAAGGGAATATTCAGAGGCATCTCTTGTACTAAGAACTAGAGGACACACTCTCTTAAGAGTCAGTCTTGGCCTAACTACCCGTGAGGGTGAAAGTTACTCAAGGAGAAAAATCTTTCTGCATCTTCAATGATGGAATGGACTTTGCTCAAGTTTACGCTCTTTTCTAGCTCAAAATTATTATACACCAGATTCTGTACACTCCCTTGCCCCATGTCGATGAAAACATGTGTCGAAGGCTGGGTTTTTTTATAAACACAAATTAGCTGTCGATATTCGACCAAGAGGGGCCAATAACATGGTGATCTTTTTTTATAATTCTTCGCCAAATTCTAATTAGTCGTTTTTAGCCTGGGAGCCTAAGGGCCAGAAAGGATCTCTAGGAACCTTACCTCGGTTAACACAAGTCGAAGGTTAGCTGATAACTTCAAAAATACGTCCAGCTTACCCTTGAAAGCAACATAAGTGGAATGTTGACTCTGGAAATGTGTGTTATGTACACACACAAGGCTAAAAGTAAGAAGAATGAGGGGGATGATGCACAGGGTCTATTTTGTTGTCTGGAAACAGTTGAGAGTTCATTTATCTAGAACATGACTAAAGGTAGAGAAACATAAAAGATGTAGAGAGTCAGTGGGGGAAATAATAAGGGAAAAAAGCCACGAAAGTCATCCTTACGGAGAATTAAGTTTGAAGAAGAGTTTTAAAAGTGCACAACATCCGTTGTTCATTAACTAAGTGGGAAATGTTTTGGAACTCGGAGGCACACACAAATGTTGGCTTTGTTAATTGCTTTGTTAATTTACCCGACTTTTCCCTTCACTCATTCACCACCATCCTTGCTTGCATCTATGCCCTTAAAATACATGCGGGGAGGACCCTTACATTATCTGTATATACTTACTAACATATGTCTTACTACAGAGATAGAATACGATCGGCTCATCCAGTCCAAGGGAGGATGAACAAGATCGGATTTCCATTCAGAAAATATGCTAAGTAAACGGAGAGACGGCCGACTTTTAAAACTAGTAAAGTAAACCCACCACACACTGTCACCATCACCAATCCCCGTTTTTGGGCATGTCATAACCGGACAATTTGTGTATTTAAACAACCTATAAGGGCCCATCGTCTACTAACAAGACTAACTGATGATCCCTTCATCTCATTTAAGGAATCCTGAGGATAGGCTATTAGCAAAATTACAAATCCACCCAAAATAAATATGCTACCCTATGTGGCATAATTTTTAGTTTCTGCTTCCTAGACTTGAGGGGAAGAGTAAATTACAGGAGGCTCGGAACTTTTGTTGAATGTAACTTGATCCACTATGTCCATAAAATAATAAATACCAATAGCTAATGCCCCCAGTCCCACTAATATCCACCCCTCAGCCTCATCCTTGTTAGCCCGTGTATCGAATTTCACCTCCGCTTGTTCAGAATGGACTAACCATGTTCCGAGTCAAGAATCCATCATCATCATCATGAAATTCAGCATCTAAATATTCATTCTTGATAGTTGATAGCTTTAAAATCTCCCCAGGTTGCCCATACCTCCGCCCTACCTGCAAAATGTTCTTGGAAGGATGTCAACTAATATTAAACGGAAAGTTAGTCATTTGGGATGATGCAGTAGGATGAACCGTTTTGTGATACTGGATTTCCCCTTCAATTAGTCTGAGTCGGATTGATTCAATCATTTTGATATTTCGATTATCCAACCCAATCTCTCCAACTGCTCCACGTACGCATACTAAGCATGTAAAAGCCTTGTAGTGAAAGCAACTCTGTAAGAGCAAGCAAGCATATTTGCATAGCTAATGGGACACAAGCCAAAAAGGATGGCTGGGAAGTCGTGGAATTAATTGCACAGTTGTTTGAAGTCAGATTGAAATCTGCTATCAAATCTGCACGCCATCCCATCATGGCTGATGATCCGAGTGGGATCTCCTTTGATGATCTTCATCATGATGACTCCATGATGAGGCACGAAGGACATGTCAGGCATGGAAATCAATTTGATTTACCATCAGCTCTCTATTTACCCTACTCACTAGTAGTCCCTAGCCTTACCTTCGACTAAGGAGCTTTTAAATAGCTGACGATGCTCCTGGCATTATATTATCAAGTCCTCTTCTGTCTGATGGTAGGAGTCACAGATCTGTGATATTAAAACTAATGGCTTATTGAGAATCGTTCAGGATTTGATAATTTATGATTCAGTTTTATATTTACATTGGCAGTGTAGATAATAGAAGGCACGAGGATAACGGGACTAAGGATTGTACTTAGAGCTTTGTAATTTAATGATAACTGTGTTTAAAGAAAAAATTAGCAGAGAATTAGATTTCCCTACGAGTGACAAGCTATAATAATGATCATTCATCGTAGGGGAAATGTTAGAATCTTCTTTGAAAGGAAATTATTCTATTGACTGGACCAACTACTGCAAACTGCCTGAGAGGCCTTGTGATTAAATTTTGTAGACTGTGAACGGTGAGCACGGAGTTACAAATCGAAATTAGATAGACGCGTCTAGGATCCTCTGGTAGTAAAATAGATATTAGAAAACAAACGCTTACACATAACCTGTCACATCAAGTCACGCAGGGATCTATTATTCATGGGATTTTTCAGAGGTAAAATCCTATTAAAATTTTGATACTATCTAACATCCTGGCCCTGCCTCATTGCCTCCGACAGCCGAGCCATAATACTCATCAAAGATAATGGGGGAAAAAACCACACTTAATTCTATAATCACATTCGTAATCGTATAATAGCTTATTGCATGCACTCTCAATTTGCATCGCCTATTACTGACACATGATTTTTTATTAGTTTTTTATACTCAACTCTATAGACTTGAATAATATTCAGTTAGGACACAGTTTCAGAGTCTAGACTATTTCTTGGTGGTTCCTTAGTTGTTTGAAAGTCTTTTATAAGAAATCATATCCGTCTCACATCTGGTGCTGTAGTCAAATATTTTTTTGCACAGGTCCTCTTGGATGTTCAAGAAAGTATAGGGGATGTGTCATCGGGATTTTTTCTTACAGTTCTATAACTCTTGAATTTTTATTTGACAATTAGATCATCCGAGTCACCCTGGGTTGTCCACAGCTTCTTTTAAGGATGAGTTGATGATCATGAAATTCCTAGTGGCATATGTTCCGTTTGGAAATCATCCTTGCCTTATTTGTCGCCTTTGTTTGGAATTAGCTTCCTCGGCCCACATTTCGTATTTTAAAAGATGAATCATCCATCCATGCCCTGTCCTTATTTATTTATAAAGAAGGCAGCCTCAGAGCTCAATGTTTTAACTGGGGCTGAAAGAGCCGACGGGGTATGGGTTGCTGGGTAAATTAATTATCTTAGTCTACGCCTCATTTCAAACGTCTTCTGGGGACCACCACACTACCATCTCTAACCACCCTTTTCCACTTCCGACATTCCACTTGAATGAATAATAATATACATGGCCTTTGTCAGTTTGATTCCATAGCTCACCAGTCGTCATACAGATTTTAAATTTTGATCGTTTCCAGATCGATTCTGAAGGATGGTGGAATTGTTTCTACAAACATTTTTGCCCGTTTCATGTCATGCAAAAAAAAAACTAGCTAATAAGAGCCCCACAATCAAAGCAGTTCCTGGACACCTAAAATTCCAGCAAATCCTGAAAATTCTCGACATTAGAGTTTTCTCCCCCTCCAGGAACTTAATAAAAACAATCCAATGCATTCGTGTCATTATCAAAGAAAGCCCTCTGCCTGGTTTCTAATATCTCCCGAGAACCTTTTAGGTGCTAATAAATAACGTCAAGTCCAGGGAATGGAAAAAAAGTACCAGCCACCCTATTTAACAAACTTGATAAATCCGAAGGCACCCTTCCCCGTCTTCCTTGGAAAATAAATGCTTGAGACGATGGAGCAGAGGGGGTGGAAAGAAAGTATTCAAGTGTTCAACCCATGTTATGTTATGTCAAACTGTGTATCAACTCTCAAGCCCTTTTGTGAGTCCCACCGCATGAGCTTAGCAACTCTATTTATAAGAGTACAAAAAGGATTAGAAGATGAAAAGTGTCTTAACAAAGTTTTTGGGGCACTCTAAGGAGGAATAAGAATGTATTCAATTATTCCACTCACCCTTCTTCCTCTTTTCTTTTAGTTAGCCCAGACTGCATGTCTCCACACCAAAAGAGTCATAAATTACTCTAGTTAAAACTGTGGTCAAATATCCACCAGGCCCTGGGCACCCCCTTCTCTTCTCGGGTTAACTTACTACTTTGAAATACCACGAAATTGGACGACATGAGTTTACTATCCTTATGTGGACATTACTGGGATCTGGCATCTGCGTTTCTTTATGGAATGATGGGCATTTTTCATATTTTTGAATGGTTAATTTAGAGTGTAGTATGTTGAACTGTATTTTTATTTATGGATCAAAAGTCTAGAGGTTCTAGTTGGAAGTCTAGCCAGATTGATAGATTTTGAGAAGATAAAATAAAATTCATTATCTATTTTCACTGGTCTCCTCCTTTATGATAAGCCACACTAATTGGATACATGAAACATCAGTTGCCTTTGGTCTGTCAGGGTCTTCCAAACTCAAGTAGCTGTGTAAAATTCATTCCAGTTTTTTCCTTGCAGGTAATAAGAAACAATTTCTAAATAATAACATTTCTCTTCCAAGAACTACAGATGGAAAAACAATAAACAAACCCATTCATTGCGAATTTCCAGGTTTCCATAAAACCGAAAAAAATATGAAAGTCCCCTTCTTCATCACTGCAATTGGTCTGTTAGGGATTTTCGTTTATTCCACCCATTCTTCCCAAAAGATTCGAAACAACTACAATCAGCCGTGTAGTAAAATTGTCCGATGTAAAAGCGAGGCTTGGTTGGCCTGCGACACGGAAACTGAAAAGTGCTTGTGCGCCAAGCCTGACGAGATGATTTACGACCCAGTACGAGAGAAATGTGTAGCCCTTATTGGCGAAAGGTGTAAGTTCGGATTTGACGATGACGACGGACCTGACGCCTGGTATCAACGGGCCGATTGTGTCCAGGACTCTATCTGTGGTCCTTCGGGTATGTGTTACTGTCCCAAAGGATTTTTCGAAGACCGTCCCAATAATCAATGCACCCTTGTCAAAGACAATGGACAATTTTGCCAAAACAAAGCTGAATGCAATGAGGACAAGTTCTTAAGTTGCATCCAAGGGACTTGTCAATGTGACCCGGAAAATGCCCTTTATAATTATGAGAAGTTCGAATACATTCATCAAAACTACCATCGAATAAATGTCCCCGAAGGAACCTGCATAAGCAGGGTTGGATCGAATTGCAGTTTAAATTATACCCCCCTCAAATACTGCGTCCGAAATTCACAATGTGACTCTGAAACTTGTAGATGCAGCAGTAATTACATTGAAACCACTGACAAGCTGTGTGGACGAGGATACGACCAACCCTGTAGCAAACTAGAATTCTGTAGTGACAGGCTCCGCTGTTCCGGCTTCATTGAAGACAAAAGACAGAGATTAAGATGCTTGTGTCCTCATAAAACATACCAGGAGTACGACAAAACCGAAAGTAAATGCAGGAGCCTTGTAGGTGGCCCATGTGACCCCAATGACAGCTTTTCCTGCATCAATAATACCGTCTGCATTGAGAGGGACAATCTTTTCCAATGTCAATGTGATGTAGACTTCACAGACACTGCGGAGGGTATATGTACCAAAGGGTTCGGAAGCCCTTGCAATTATATTGATGGCCAAGTTGGGAATACAGTCAATGTCTGTGATCCATCCATCCAGTTGGAATGCAAAGAGGGCAAGTGCAGTTGCGAAAATGATGCGGATATTTACGAGCCTGAACAACGCAAGTGTCTAGCCCCTGTAGGGATGCGATGTCAAGAAGAAGGGGAGTGTGTTTCGAACTGCCAATGTCTCAAGAGCAACAGCAGCTTCTGGGGCAGATGTACTTGTAACGATGGATTTGAAGTGACCCCAAATCATACGTGTGCTGTACCCACTGTCCGTGTGGATTCAACTCAAGATTCGAATTTTCGTAATGATAGTGATAAAATAATATCCTCTGATCCTATTAGTGAAGAATATTCTATAGGCACCTTCTTATTTAATATTATTGGTGTGTTTATTGTGTGCCTATTATTTCTTTATGGAATCAAGGGTTCATGGTCGCGTAAATTTCTTCGTAAAATTAAAATGTAAGAGAATAGATAAAATGAGATATCATATAATGGGGGATTATCCGAGCCCAGCCGAAGGCTGGGTGAAGGATAATCCTAATTATACGAAGTCTTCCGTAAACGGAAGGCTTCACTGTTAAGTGAAGTGAAGTTAATACGATAGATAGCTGTCCTAGCCTAGGAGAGGTCTGCACTTGAAAGAA
>JAQFYM010001182.1:0-37899 GCA_034694785.1 Agrenia bidenticulata | reverse complement strand
CACCAAATATAACGAGTTCACAATCCTGTATAATAAGAAACATTGTCAATTGTTTAAAAGTCTCAATGAATTTGATAGTAGAAGTTGACGGGTGGTTATAAATAGTTGTGATAATAATAGGCTTAACCCCGGCCATCGAAATTTTAATAATAGTGATTTCCGTGTAAGTAGGAACATCAATGTTCAATTCCAAAATTTCAAAATTGGAAACTGAAACCGGCGGTGGCTGAAGAATTACCTAAACCATTAAAATTACTTCCCGATACTTTCGATAAAAATTACCGATAACCGACTGTAGTTGGTATTCTGAAAGTGACGGATTGTCTACTTAGCAGAATCAGTTGTTCGTTTTTGAACAATTACTTGTAAAGGTAAAGAAAGATAACTGAAAAAATCAAGGAATTGTTGGAAGATGGATAACATTAATTTTTGCTGTTGCAATTTTATTTGAAACTTACGTTCGTTGAATAACAAGGATTTTATTTTCGAATTTTTTACATTTAATTGAAAGGTAAAGGTGATTGACGAGACGGGAAAGCTTATAGATGGCTGGGAAGGAAGATTTGATGGATCAAGTAAAAGCTCAGATTGCTTTAGTCAACGCTCAAGAGCTAATCAGCGTAAGTATGTTTTTATTTAAAACTACGACTGATTGATTTAGATTATTAAGTAATTATGAAGAATCTCCAAATAGTGCGAATGTATCGTTTCCCGACCGATTTCCAATCCAATCCGAATTTTTGTAAAGATGGTGTTTTTGTAAATAGATTCTACCTTATCTACCTGAGATCTGACCGGGCATCAAGCTTGATCCGAACTCTAGATCATTGATAACTAATTATTTAGTGTTTGATACTGCCATACGAGTATTGCTGAGTATGGTGAGACTGGAACTGATGTGAAATTGTATTTTTTATTTTTCAGAAAATGACTGATAAATGTTTCAAAAAATGTGTAGTCAGGCCTGGTTCAAGTAAGTTGCGAAAAATCTTTATCTAGTCATAATACCAATAGCTTTACGTTTGATTGTTTGTAAATCTGTGAACTGATTGTGGTATTTATTGGTATATATTTTCAATTTAGCCCTAGATGGTTCGGAGCAAAAGTGTATAGCAATGTGCATGGACAGGTACATGGACTCTTGGAACGTGGTCTCTAGGGCTTATGCTAGTCGACTTGCCCAAGAAAGAACACGGGGGATGAACTAGTTCCTCTCACCAAAGTAATTATAAAGTTAACTTTTTCAATAGTCTGTTTAACAAGAATGACAAATAGTCAGTAGTGTTGAATTGTTGAATTGAAAGTCGGCATGTAGAAGTTTATACATTTTTCTTCTGGTGTCTTGTGTTTTGATGTGCATGCGATGCGAACCTATACAAATCTTTAAAGGTTAGGAATAAATGAGTGCCACAAATGACCTAAAGTACCAATTATATGATGAATCAATCAAAACTTGGATTATGTGTTTTTAATTATTTTGTAGATTTATTTTCAACATTGATTATCGTCCAGCGTCTTGGAGTGATTTTTTTCTCACGTGTTCGGCAGTTTTTACATTATATGTCTAGACGTTTTTGCAGCAGTGTTTGCTAACTACAAGGTTTACAACTTTACACAGAATAACTAGTTTAAGGAACAGGACAAATAAGCAAGACAGAAGTTATAATTATAGCTCACAGTTGAGACTAAAAATTCCATACGTACTAAAACCTCAAAATTACACGGTACAGTTAAAATTAGTCAAATCCGCAGAATCTGCTCATGATGGAGTAAATCTATTGTATTTATTTACAAAGAGATAATGCATTGTGGTACGACTCCTTCGCCAAGGAAAAGGGTATAGTTACTCTCCCTTTGAGGTTGTAAAATAAATCTTATCATAAATACAACTCTATCCCTCGCTAGTTGCTATACACTATAACGGCTAGAAACTAATTGCAAAGTAAGCTAAACCATCAATCTACTACATTGATATGCGTTTATTCAGCAATCCTTGTAGTAATCCAATATTTTAAGTCAAAGTCTTCAAAGGCTTATTTAGCAAATGATTAGCTTAAAATATTTTTCCAGCAGTCCAGCAGCATATATTCATACGTTTATATGTACATATATGTATCCATTACAATTTCCCAATCAGAAATCAAGGCAATCTGGCGTATCTTGGTAAAACCTACTAACAAACTAAAAGTATTGTTAAACTGTTTACAGAAGCAGGGATTAGCGCTTCGTTATCTTACACCTTAAGTACAATTTGAATATTATTATATTAAGCTAATGAGTAAATTAATGAATACATACGGATGGATTCTGTTTTATACGTAAACACACACTCAGGAATCAATCTAATTTTTTTTGCCCAAACTGCTTATTCGGGTTCTGCCATTCGAGCTGCTCCAATGTCAGGAGTGTTGTATGACAGGACTCCACGCTGAGAGATTACATGAAGGGTGCCTGGAGGGACCTTGTAGGACTTCTCACCCTCTGGGGCTGCATTCTTATTAAAGTGGACGGTGTAGTCTCGGATGACTCTTTTGTGCCTTGCAGCGTCAGGGATAACCTTTTCACTCGTGTCTGAAAAATAATTAAATATCAAATCACACTGTCGAAATAAATAATTACTCTCAATACAGTAATATGAAAGCGAATTAGATTTACGAACTGTTTAAGTTGCAAAAATATAAACCGATCCGATTAAAAAATTTTAAGTTTTTGTCATTTTTCCCAAGTTCTACTCTTTTCACAAGTTTCAAGGCTGTCTAGACCATTAAATCTAAACTGTAGCAGTGACAGAGTTAAATAAGCAACGGATATAGCTATGTAATTTATGTAAATGTCTATGGCTTATTCTAAGCTTTGAAAACTATAAAAGAGATTGAGAAAACACGAAGCTGAAGGTCAGAGGGTGAAATGATCATTATAATTACCGATATTTTCTGGTGGTGGCCAAACGTCTTCATTTAGCTGAGCTGGCTGCTCTGCATAGATTGTGGGTGCGGCTTTGTAAGTTCCAGTCGGTTTCCATCGCTCGTCATTCAAGGCCATCTCATCCTTCAGATGGACTGTGGTCAAAGGGTTCGCCTTCTCACCCTCTTCATCACCGTCACTTGGGGGCCAAGAGACTTTCTTGAATTCTGTGAGATCAAATAATAATGATTTAAAAGAGAAAACATTTGTCTCAGAAGTCATTTTTAACAGATTTCTTTTGTGGAAATTATTCAACAGGCTTTTTTCCAACCATTGGTAAAGAATGGTAACCATTAAATTCAATGGGATTTGTAATATTGCGACCAAAGATTTCCGATTGGCTTATTGTTGGGTACTGTGTCTGAAATTGTTGCAAGGACTAAAGATGTTTGTTCCTATCTTAAATAGAAAGTTCAATGCTACTTCAAAACGAGCTCCGTTTATTTTTGCAATTTAGTAAATTCTATGAAATAATTTGATTTTCATGGTCATCACCTCAAAACTGAAAAATGTGCATTGTGCATCAGATCCAACCCAACTCTCTACTACTTTCAACGTCACTAACGATCTGACTTATTTTGTCAACTGGGGATGTTACGTGGTATTCAAAAGAACAATGTACAGTTAGTTGGATAGAAATGCTGACGTGCGAATGAATTGGGCTATATTCAATGGACTATTAAACTAAAACTAAAGTTTGATGCTAGACATATTGTTAGATTTTAAGTAATTTTTGATTAAAATTTAATTTTTTAACTTACTATCAGAACATTTTGTGAAAACATTGGCCATGGGTTTATTCGAACGTTTCGGTGGCCATTCTGGAGAGAAACGGGTTGGCCTTTCGGCTGGCTGCTCTTCTATTTCTGTAGTCATTTTTCTGAAGAATTAAAAAACATATTTAAAAATTCTTGTTGTTGCTTTTCGAAACGACCCTTGCGAAAAAACCAATTCAATGCTCCACGACAAAAAAAACTTGCATACCCAATAAGGTCGATCGTTGTGATGCTTTGATAAATGCGAATAAAATTATATTTTCGGTTGCCCTGATTTACTTCCAATAGCTAAATCTTAGCCCCGAACACACTTGTCAAAGAGGATAAAACTCACTGAACAATCCTAATGCGGAAATTTTGGAATATAATTGAGAAATATATTGACACAGACGGAGAGAGCTAGTCGCAGTTTGTGACAACAAAAACTTGTTCTGGCTTCTAGCCCGGGTGACAACTGAACTAAAACTAAAAGTTCTTGGTGACGAAGAGGAATCGGTTCGAAACACTTGAGAAGAGTTCTTGCTCGTTCCAGATAAGAAGACCAAGGCCTATATACTCAAAAAGAGTTGGGACTAACGATGACGATATACGATGAGAACGATGAATACATACCCCCAAAGACTGCTAATCATTCCCCCCTGTACGTTCTCTATCTCTCTGGCGAGTTGTGCAAAAATAATCGCAACTTCTATTTGTAACCCTTCTCTGCTTAAGACAACCTTCAGGTGGCACAAGGACTATGGTGTATGGTTCATCTCATGAATCGCCCCGTTGATCACAGACTCTAATACTTTCTAGAAACTAGAATATTGTTGATAATGAGCTTGATTATATAATAGAATGTAGTATTTTGCAAAAATAGTGCAAACATTTCCGAAAAAGTTAACATAACATCAAGAATGTTTGTTTATAACCACCTTGACTTAGATATCTTTGATATGCATTATAGATACATGTCTATGTCTCTGACATGACACGAATTCCAAATGCCGAAACACATTTCCAAGCACCTTCAGCTTTATCTCTGAAATCTTTAAAAGCTGGAAGCAGTTTATGTCTCTCTAAGAGCCTTTACAAGATGCATAGCATTTCTTGCTATAAAAATAATATAGTATTATTGTACTAACAATTTTCGTAGCTGGAGATAACCCTTTTGTGATATGGTAAGCTAATGATGTCTCCACTCTCGTAAAATTTCGAAATAGAAAGAGAATGATGGGGGTATTAGTTATAGTTAAGTATAATAATAATAATCATATGAGTGTCGTGGTATTATTTCTTATTATTGAGAGAAACTGTCTACAGAAACTATACTGACATGATCTAGCTGGTTGTGCAGTGTTATTGTATCCTAAGGTTGAGAAATCTCATGTGAGGATTTCTTTATAAAACTAAAAATAGAGTCTGACTCTTTAGAAATATATCCGAGGAGGTGTTTTCGGGAAGCCAAGTGGCTTAAGAAATGCTGGTGACTGAAGCTTCTAGTCTTTAATTATATATGACGGAATACCCAGGATAGCTTATAGGATTAGCATACGATACGTGTGTATCAACCTTCTCGAGACTTTCGAACATGGGAAGTTCGAAGCACTCGATCGGTGCAGCATGGTTATGCGATGGAATTGTGAATTCGTAAACAACAGTATGAGTATTAAAGTCTCTTCTCAATTTACTTGGGTTACTTTACAAATGCTTAAGTCATGCCAATTGCCTAGCCAAATGACTGCAAAAACGGTTGGAAATTTCTCGAAATTCTTGTCACCGTTTTCTGTAGTATATTCTATCTTCTGTCTTAACTTGGGATTTTTGTAATCGTTTAGCAAATTTAAGGTTACGTAACGGAATTCGAGAGATGAAGCAATGACAATTTAAACAATCTTATTTTTCCGCTAATCATTGCACCGAGTTTCGGTTATCAAATAATTCTGGTAACATACATAATCAGTGAATATAAATTCACGCAGAATTAAATCATGCAAAATAAATCACGCATCAGTATTTCTATCAAAAAACGGAGGTCAGAGGTGTGACACAAAATAAATCTCAAAATCAAGACCTTGCTCATCTGTCAAACAACCTGAATCAATTGGGACGATGACATGAATATGATTTTATCTTCAAAAATTTCTAATACTCTTTTTCTGTAATAATAACTCATCGATGTTACAGATACGTTTAGTTTTATAATAGATAAAAGGTCACGGTAATAAAATCTCGATAAAATCGTCCTTGGCCATGAGCTGCTTGCTTTAATCTCAACACAGAGTATTCAAAGTGTTCTTTAGGTTTAATGGCAGTATCATTTTAGTGTTCTAGTCTAGTCCAGTCTACATTGTTAGTATACAACGCAAAGTAAGATCCGGAAGATTGTGCCAAGACGATGTTCCCTACAGACATGGGACACAAGTTGGGTAGTAGCGTGAATTAATGGGAGGTGAATCCTTGCAATATCATCCCGTGTGTTGAGAACCCCGGATCGGATCGGATTATAAAATTTGGAGTTTGGATTCAGAGAATCGCCTACGCAAAAATAAAGCTTAGAGTTGTGCCACTCTTCTAACCGCCCACCCACTCGAAATACTTGGACGATTACACATCTATCTTACCATTACGTTCTTAGGGTCTTATGCATTCGGTGTTACGTGGACATTTCTTGGAATCCTGATGTTCCAGATTAGCTCCGGATGTTGGTATCAAATATGCACTATCCACTACTTGGTAGTTAAGATGGGACTCAAGATGGTTTTTAAAGCATTTTTGTATTACTGTTTTAGTGGAAAGTAAAGGGAGTTTTTTAAAACGATCCACTTCCGAACAGCCATAACTTTCCTTATACTCCATCAATTTTTATTATAAATAGCTTGTTTTAAAGATAACATTATAACTTAAAAATTAAGCAAAAAAATTAGTACACTCAGATTACATGACCACCCTGATTTGCGATACATCTTCCCAGGCGCTCATAAACACTTCGGCAAGCGTTTTTTTTTTAACTTCAGCGTGTTTTTGGACAAGCCAAATTCTCTGTTCTTGAGAAAAAGGCATTTTGAAATGAGAACTCATAATGAAATCGAATCTCAAAATCAACGACATCGTGAATCCTTATCTTTTGATAAGAAGGGAATGTCAGGAATGCAAGAAAATAAACTTCGTTTTAAAAAACTCACCCTTGAGATATATACCAGGATAGTTTAGTATATAACAAAAACATCTATTAAGAAAAGAATTCAACTCTGCCCATCCTTTGTGCTCTGATAAACTTGAAAATGTCCAAAGTCAAAAATACGCTCTAACTGTGATGGGGTGGGCACAGAGTACAGAGCATGATGAAATGGAAACAGGTTTCGAAAAAAAAGACAACAGACTTTCATTATCTTGTCATCAAGAAAGTATTTGATTCCTCTCCGACTAAACTGAATCCCATACTAACTGTTTTTCGCTGTTAATACCATCTAATTGCTGAATTGCAGTCTTAAGGAAGGAACGCTTTGTACCGTGTAAGCTATGTAAATTGTTTAAACTTTAAACGGGGCATTTCATTTCTTTAAAAATAAGTCAATTCTGTGACTTAATTATCAGATAAGGTTTGGATGATGGTTAGATCATGTTTTTTTGTAAGTTTTGAATATTTGAATCCCTATTGGGTTTAAAAATTTGAATATCTATGCTACTAAAACTTGTTTTAGTATACCACAAGACCTGTGAACCACAGTAACATAATGAGAAAGAGAGTATGGACTATCTAACGGATTCATATTATTATTAAACGAAGCAGAGAAATGCATCCATATTTTGAGGAATTTAAAGTAAATGTAAATTTTCCAATTAACTAATCTTAGTCTTGTTCTCCATCTATAACTTATCAAAAGCCTTAGGCGTTCAATCTAGACATAAATACAATGGTTGATTCGAATGATGAATGATGTTCAGCCCGAGTTCATGGTTAATGGGATTAACTAATTCATGATTAATGGGTTTAACTTTAGCTTCAGAATAAAATCGCAACTGAATTAATTTTAAAATCTGCAATACAATACAGTTTTGGCTTGTTTTGATTTTGAATTGTTTAACGGATAGCAAACTTCTGAACTACTCTATTTTATTTTAGTTGTGAGTAAAAGTGAACAAACTGTATCTGAACTCTTTTACTCCGACAGGTTGACAAGGTGTATCGAAGGAGACAAAAATATTTACAAAAGGGAATACCATGCTTAAAAACATATCCAAGGAGGAGATTAGCATTTCTGAGTTTTTGGCACCATTTATACAAGAACTTTTAGCAAGTCCTTCACCTTTTCAACTTTTTTTTTTGCTTTACGATTCATATAGAAAATTCATTATGCATGAATATGGCACACACCATGTCTTTCGAAGTAGTAGATTTTACATATGTTCCATCCGAATAACTACCGGCAATAACAATTTAATTTATGTATTATTAATATAAAATAAGAGGAACTTGAATTTTTAAATAAAATACACGATCTGATTTTAAACTGTAACGTAGCCCATTTTAAAATTATGCTAATATGTGTGAATACTCGGATAATAAAGTCTCCGAAGAGTCAACAGTTGTAAAACTTCCCTGTACAACTTCATTTAGCCCGACTCCAAATTTCGTGAATTACATGCAATTTCATATTTTCCCCTTATGGGTGACCACCACGGGTTACTTAAGCAACCAATTTCTCGAATATTGCAAATTATCGCTAGTACGGTCCAACCAAACAATAGTACCAAATTTCAACGATTTATATGCATTTTCATATATACCCCATAGGGGTAGCTCCCACGGGTCAACCTGCCAACCGATATAGCTCATCTTCGAACTCATCCAAGCAATTGGGCCACAGACTATGTGTGAAAATTTCAAGTCAATCGGACTAGTTTGAAGAGAGTTATCGTGATGACAGACGGACAGACAGACAGACAGACACTGACATGATCCTATAAGCCCTTGGAGTCGGGTTAAATATATATGTATACCCCCAATCCAACGGCTGTCCCATTGCATCACTGGATCAAACTTAACTTGTCCATATTGAAAAATAAATATTATATATCTCAACATGTATCTTAACTTGTCAGGATAACGAAATTATAAAACGGATAAACAGAAAAGGTATCTCGTCATTCAACAAGAACCTTGAGAGATAAATCTAAGTAAGGCTCAGAGAAAGAACAGAACCAGGAACAAGTGATGCTATTAAATTAGGTTTTTAAACTCGAGGGACTTCTTGCCAGTAGTAAATACTTACATAATATAATAAAAGTCGGGACTGTCAGATATTTTACGAATGCATGAAATACTCATATTTACTAAAAGTGACCTCCACCGAATTGTAAACATATAATATTCTAAACATTCGAGAATTTATAGGCTTAAAAAGTGTTTGAAAATACAATTCAATATTCAAATTAATAAAAATTCACAAGTCGAAGTGCGACTTCGAAGTTAATGCAAGACGTTGAATGTCTTCTGGAGTAACCGGTCCATCTATAAAAAAATGTATTGAAAGACGGTGAGCTTTATATTACCAACTCGAATGTAAACACGAAATTAATTTCGGCTTGACCTATTTGATACCAATCTGCATTTCCAGCATCTTTCCTTGCTGAGTCAATTGCATTTTTGATCGCAAAAATGACGCTCACGCTCAAGCATAGAGGAGGCTCACCAGTTGCTAGAAGAATATAATTTTAAAACGTATAACTCTATTCATAACTTTAAATGCTGCGTACAAGTAGCAGGAAAAAGCAATAATACCCTTTGATCGTAATACACCAAAGGGATTGGGACGATTTTGAAGCATTGTGACTCTGAAGTCTTCTGGAATATCCTTGCAGAATGGAGGTTTGTATTCCTACAAAGGAGGACAGGTAAAGTAACTAAAGTTCTTTTTATGTAATGCTTATACACGAATTTCCCTGCTAGACTATTACCCAAGTATTGTGCGTCAATAATTCCCCGGTATTTTTATCGTAAACCAATTTCTCGGTAGTCCACAATCCTAAGCCCATAACAAAAGCTCCTTCGATTTGCCCAATGTCAACTTCAGGGCTTAAACTCATTCCTGCATCCTCCACAATATCCACTCGAACAATCTAAAACGTATTTAAAGTCTTTAGTTTGGACATTTAATCTGAACAGTATCCGTTTTTCGTTAAAAGAGAGACGTACTTTGTATTCGCCAGTCAAACAATCCACGTCGACTTCTGTTAAACAAAGTCCCCATATATCATAGGACTTAAGATCACCTGGTCGATCTCTGTGGAATTTTTAATGCATTAACAGTAAAAACTTTGTATGATGTGGTACCAAATGTAATCTTACTGATGCTGGGCTGTCAGCAAAATATTTTGATTGTAACACGCAGTCACAACCTTTTCCCAAGTGGCATCCTTCATTTTAGACTTAACTGGCTCCATTTTCTCCAGCAACTTTTTACAAGCTCCAATTGCAGCCTATTTATGGAATGAGTAATAATATCCTTATTTTACTTTATGCCGTTTGGAGTCAATAAAGTGTAACTAATATTGATTTATAAACTTACGTGACAAACCAGTTCACTTCCCATTGCTCCCCCTGTTACACCACTATTGGGTGAGATAACATTGTTGGTTGGCTTGATTTTTATTTTATCCAAGGGAATGTTCAAGAACTTAGCAACAGTTTGTGCACACTGTACCCCATTGTGGATAGGATATTAAAAATCATCACACTATTCCTGTAAATGATTTTATTGCTTAAATAGCAATAATCTATTTACTCACCTTTGTATTTATTCCTTGTCCCATTTCAATACCTATTTAAGGACACTAAGCATTTAAATACGGAATCCGTGTTTTTTTTGCAGTTCCAATTAAAATTTATGTACCTCCATGGGAAACTGCAACCGTTCCGTCGGCATGATAGACAGAGATGTGAACAGGAAATCTGATGTTCCAATCGGGATCTGTATACGTATATAGTGTATAGTTATCTTTTGATGTTGTACTAAATTAGGTTCATCACGAGAGTATAATAATTAACATAGAAAACCTACAATGCTGCGGGTATCTCATGGCCAAGAGGTTAAGTCCACGCTTTCGGAATCGGTTAGTCTGTTTTATGAATTTTTATTTTGTTTTTCATTCTCCTTACGAGTGAGATCAAAAAAATTATAAATCTTCAGTGTTACGTTACTCACTTTATTGAAATTGTCCACGAACATCTTTCTTGCAGTGTATTCTCCAGTTACTTTTAAATCCTCAATCATTTTAGGGATTGGATTTTCTCCCTCAAATTTTGAGCTCGGTGCCCCAATGAAGGGGTCGCCTGCTTTTATTAAGTTTTTCATTCTTACTTCAATCGGATCTTTTTTCAAAACGTGAGCTATGTGTTCCATGATAGCTTCAATTGAAGCAATTCCTTGAGTTGTCCCTGAAATACAAAATTCAATAAAAAAAATAAAAAACATGTATTGATTTTAAAATATTAATAACAGTAATAATCACCTGGAGCACGGCAGAAAGTATTGGCAGGGGTGTTTGTTAAGGCTCTGCCAGGTCTTATTTGCCATCCAATTGCACGGTAACAGCTAATTAAGTATAAATAGTAAATTACTTATATTTTTTGTAATATGGTACGAATAATATTAATTTAGATGAACTGTAACAACCAAAACCATCTCATATAATATCATCATCAAAAATCAAAAAAAAAATCACTAAAACTTCAAACTATTTTACCTTTGCATGCTTATCATGGCCAATAAAGATGTAGATTCATTCGGAGTGCAGCCTGGGTCACAGAATATTGAACCTTTTAAGCTTACAATATTTCCAACGTCATCGACTCCAGCCTACCGAAATTATAATACATATAATCAGTGAATTATGAGAAATGAGACAGATTATTAATTTGGTCTTTCAGTTTCAAATTATTTAGACCTCATATTTGGTCAAATAGGGGAGCCTTTTCCCAATCATTTTCATATTTGTCTCCAAGTCCAAAACTATCCTAACAGGACGATTTGTAACATAGGCCGCTACAGCACAAGCACAAGCGATATGGGTAGCTTTGGAGATTTTTGCTCCATATGCACCACCGAGTCTTCGAACATTCACATTAATACTGAAATAACAAAGAATTATCATAGAAATGAATCATATTTTAGGAATAAGCCTAAATTTCCCAGGGGTAATTACCTGTGATTGGGCATGTTCAAACAAGCTGCTATACCAAACTGGACATTATCGATGAATTGAGTGGCTGCATAAACATCCATTCCGTCTTCCTTGGGGATGCAGATGCAGGTTTGTGTTTCCATACTAAAATGAAATTGAGGTCCAACCCTAAATTCTCCCTTAATAGTTTGAGTGGCGGCGGCCACAGAGTCGTTAGGGGATTTTAGTATTTCAAAAATGCATTCGTCCAGTTTTTCTTCCACAGCATTCAATGAATCGGCGATATCCAACGCAGGCTTTTGTACGTTGTCGTACATAATCGCAACTTTTTTGGCAGCTGCAAAAGCAGCGCTTCTTGTTTCCGCTACAATTAATCCCACAGACTGTCCGGCGTGGAGAACTTTTTCTTTCACAAAGATCTGAATTCCAACGCAAAACAAACACAAATTACACGCATTCCTAAATCACTCAGGTTTATTTGTCAGAATATTGGTACCTCCTCCGCCACAGGATAGCTTTTCGTGTAGTTATTAATTCCTGGTATGTCTTTAGCCTGAATGAATGCCACAACGCCTGGGTCCATCTTTGAAAATAGAGTTGAATGATAATGAGCGAATCAAGAAACAAATACATAAATTCAAATTACTACCAAGGCCTCAGACGCATCAACGTTCTTCAATGTCGCATTCCCGACAGTCGTCACTACAAAAGCTCCGAACAGCTCTCCAAATTCAGGATGTATGTCATTAATATATTCAGCTTCACCTATTTATTTCAAACAACTTGGTCAATAAGTTCAAGAAAACCTTGAAAGAAACCTTTGATATTTTACCTGACGCCTGAACAGTAGCTTCTAGCTTTGGTATTGGTTGATGCAGAGGCCACTGTTTTTCATCCGTCGAATACACTTGTTTCCCTTTTGTTGGCCCGTGTTCCAAATCTTGACCTCCGCTCCGATTTGCAACTTTAGCTGTGTCCCCCAGGACGCCTAGGATTGTCTGGAAAATAGTCAAAGGCTAATAAAATCTCCGATTCAGGGAAAAATGTAAACTTCAATTGCATACTTTGTACAAAAGAGCTTGAGCAAGAGTTTTCCGATATTCAGGGGATGCATCTGGAGACTTATTGTCAGGTTGGATCTCTTTATCTAACATGGCCATCGCATTTTGAACCGTTTTAGCATTCAATGGTTTTCCATTAAGAAAATCTTCGGTTTCTGAAGCATGGACCTAGGGAAAATATTTTAATTAAGAATTGCCAATAAGTTAGAAAAATTGGAGGCAAAGATTGCATTACGAATTCCGGATTTATTCCCCCAAAAACCACCGTTGGTTTTTCCATGACCATGAAATTATTTCGGGGATCCACTCGTATGAGAACGGCACCGTTTACATACGCATGAGCATTTTGATACCTTCTTGTTATCTGTTTTGAAAATTCTTTCATTAAATTATTGCACTGTCCGTTTTATAAATTAAATTAGCATTGAATTGAATTTTAAAGTTTTCAGTTAATGAAAATTGCCTGGTTACCTTGTAGCTTCTCATGTAATAGTTAGCCCCTTTGTAAGCAGGTAGAACGACAGATAATATAAGCTTTCCATTCATATCTAATTCTCGGAATTCCAACATTGTATACTCCTTGAAAAGTGTAGCAGAGGATGCTGAAAACACACATCATATTTAACAAAATATTCAAAACAATAAAAAATACAAAACTTATTACCAATCCTTAGTTTTGCCCCTACAGCAGCTAACAACATAAAAATGTCCGATGGGAAATCTCGATGAGCGTGTTTCATCATTAAGTTTCCAGCAATCGTGCCAGCCTTTTAAAATATGTTTTTTATTGAATTAAAATTACATTTGCATCGCAAGTAATCTGTAATTTTGTTTGAGAAGTATGACTTACATTTCTAACTGGTACATTACCAACTCGCTTTATATGTTTGCTCATATGTTTTGTATAGCTGTATCCATCAATTTCCGACGCTCTCTGCAAAAGTTCTATACTGCTTGTTAAGGAAGTCGTAGCGCCAAGCACAACACCCGAAGCATCTAACACTGACTGCTTCAACTCTGGGACTGAATTAATGTCAATATAAGCCTGATACGGTCCATCATACTTGAATACACCTGAGAAAACCATCAAATTATTCTCGCACCTCATATTTTGTCAATTCATAGTTTTAAAATGTAAGTACCAGTCCCGGTATTCCCGGCAACAATTCGATACTTCATTCCAGCTGTTGAAAAACGCTGCAAAGCTATGAATACGTTATCAAGGCTTGTAGCTGTAACCCATTCTTCTCCGGATTTTAGTTGTAAATGTACTGTCGATGTTCCACAGCAGCCATCAAAGTCTTCAATGTCACAGATCTTTTTTTCTTGACAACGGCTACTTTTCATCGGACAAGAAGAAACCTACACAGTTATTGTAATTTAAATTGTAGTACAGGATAATTTAGAAGATAGACAGGATAAATAATTTATATATCAACATATTAAAATATTTACCTGTATATCTCCGCATTTTCGTCGAAGTTCTTCCGATGCATCCACAGCTAAGGATTTAAAGGCATCCAAAATAGGACGGTAGCCAGTACACCTACATACGTTGCCATCAAAAGAGTCTTCTACATCCTGAGCTTTAAAAGATGGATTTCCCTTCGATAAGCTAGTTTAAGTTGTAAATAATTTAAAATTATGAATCTGTTTAGTATTTGATCACTGTAAACAATTAAATTCAAGCTAACATCACCTGTACATATTCATGACCATTCCAGGAGTGCAAAAACCACATTGTGTCCCGCTGAATTTTACAATTTGCTTCTGAATGTTGTGGTAACCATCCTTCTTATTCCCCAAACCCTCGACTGTTGTAATATCCCACCCATCAGCACTGAAAACCGGAACAAGGCACTACAAAATCGTTTAAAACTTAATTGAAACCTTTAAATCTTAAAAAGTTTTTAAAGTGGGCTAAATCTTGCTTACAGAGTTGACTGCTCGGATGATTTCGCTTCCTGTGTTTGGATCTTTGGATTTCACAGTTACAACACATGCCCCGCATCCCCCTACATTCCATGTAAGTTCATTAAAATCAATGGCAGTGTCAAAAAAACTTACTAATTAAGCTGTTGGGAAAATCATTAGATAGTTCGTTTAGATCGTCTTAACATATATTCAGCATTGATGACAACCTTCTCGACACATGTATTTGGTCCCTTTCAATCCGGCCTTGTCCCTAATGTAATCGACAAGTAGAGAGTCTGGTCCAACATTCTCTGTCTCGGTTTTGACTGAAAAATAAAAATCAATACTTGCTCACTGCTTGATTGCTCGGATAGAATTAAAAAAGCCATCACTCACCATTATACTCTTTACCGTTGATAAAAAATCCAACATTGTTCTGTTTGATGTTCTCTCCTCTAAAAAAGAATGTGCCATTTCAAAATTATTTTAACAGACTGTTTTAGATATATTTTTTAATCTTAAAATGAAATATTTAGCATTTAACCACCAGTATTGGCATTTTAGAATTATTTGTCATCAATGCCATCCCATACTAAGAATAGAGAAGACAAGAGAGAAGGATTGCGAGCTACTTGATATGCATCCTCTTATAATCCAAGTATTAATTAAACATTATTGACACACATTGAAAGCTTAAAAAAGTATGCATATCTCTATGTATGTCATAGATTGGCGATTGAAATCAAATTAGCATATAAATAAGGATTCGAGGCCAACAATACCTTCACAAGTATTAATCGTAATCGTAAGCATTGTTGATTTCATATTTTATTTTTTTGTTAATCTTCTGAAATCTTATGTCTCTCTATACCCCGAGTGAAGGTCCTTTTAGTTTAAAAAAATCTTTACTAAGGTTGAGATGAGACTTAATATAACTAAAACTAAATTCAATCTATCAATTTATGCCACGCATTTTGGAAAACCCATGAAAAAATTAATTAACATAACTTAAATAATTATGAGATCATAAAATCGTTTATGCATACATATATTGGAATTAAGTCAAAGCAGCTTATAAGGCAAAGTTTCTTCAAATCGGTTGCAAGTTCAAAATACAATTTCAGATCAACAAATTATCGCATTTGTTTCGAAAAGTTAAGGTTAAATCAAAATGAAATACAGAATATATGGAAGTAAATTTACAAGCTTACGTCAATTGACTTTGTTCGGCTCCCATATTAAGCGAACCCGTTTCTGATCTCGAATCTAGCTTTAACTTTCTAATCTTATTTGAAAACGAATGTAATCCACAGTTTTTGTCCTAATAAATATCTAATGATTTGAGCACTGAATCTTAGCAGAAAATACACAATTGATCAACACAGGTATGCATTTACAACAGTAACACAGAGGATTCGATTATTCAAGTCCTAAATATCATCTGAACACAGGCACTTCTTTGCTCATACACCCTGACTTATCCACAGTGCAGGTACTAAACTTAACCTCTGATATTTTGTCCACGTTGCAATGATGGATATCGATGAAAAAATTCCACCTACGGACTCAAGATGAAGTTGTAACTTTCGATCACATCTATACTATTTAAGTACACCAAGCACAATAATGGTTTGTGTATTTGTAACTGCAGTTTTTAACCCCTTAACATTATGAATATGTATGTATGCATACAGGCACACACAAGCTTCACTAAATATCAACATCTATCTAGCTATGCCGAAAACTCTGGGCCCTCTGAAACATTCATTTGTCGCTGGATATGATATGAGATTTTATATGTATTGATGTGTACATGGACAATGTTGACCACATGTAAATCAAATTTCATTTGAAACTCTAACCCCCATTTTAATCTTTAAATTATCGCTTGAACTTCTATATCCACTGACAGAAAAGTATGAATAGAAATCCATGAGTTCATTTTCGTAGCGATGTTGTTGATTATTGTGATGCAAGAATGTAGAATTCATTTTCATCCGTCAATCAGTTTATACTCATTCATGGCTCGCCTTTACGAAGCTATGATGTTAGCTTTTCTTGCTGTCTGTTAATTTTAACTATATATACGTACAGTTGGAAACAAGTCGATGTTTTAACATTTTAAAATCAATATTATCAAGAGCTAAAGCAGGAGGTCTGAATGAAGAATTTAAAAAAGTTCGATGCAGCCCAAATAAGACATTTTTAGACTTAGTGGCTTTTTACATGGAGCTATGAAACAAATATTTGTCTCATGGGTTCTTGAATTAAAAAATAAATACTACCTGACAATACTAAGGCACTGCTTATATAATAGTGCCATGAATTTACGATCATTCCATTTAACCTGGATGATGGAATACGAGTTTATAGACAATTAGAAGTCATTTGAATACGTTATGTTTAGTCAATAATTGTAACACTTCTCTCAACATGAATTGCTTTCAGAAAAAATGGTTGTGATATGTAGCAAGTCAACACTTTCAAACATAAAAATTAAAACTAACTATTAAATAAATGATACTTGAATATAGGATAAAAATGGCAGGATGTTTTTTTGACACACTCTCAACTGTCTGTACCACAAGCATGTCCAGTCCAGAGTTTTACTACAAAGAAATACTGGTATATATACTGTGTGCATCTTTGTACTTATTGTTTGATGTCTCACACAAGAGTAGTTTAACACAATTGGAAAATCGTTATGAAAAGGTTTTTTATAGGAAATGGCGACCTCGATAAACTGCATCATCATGATGGGATTCAGTGAGGTAAAAATTAATCTATTGAATTTGAATTGTAGATGATTGAGTAAAATTGAAACTAAAAATAATGTAAATGTATGACAATGTTATTGGCATGTTTTATTAAAAATGCACCTCAACTATTATCAATTAATCAAATTTTCAGCTTAGCTCATGAGGGATAATTCTCGAATATTTTATACGCTGATTTATCTATGGTTGAGTATTGCGTGTTAATTTCTTAATTAATGATATGATGGTTGAAATTTCAGATTCGTTTTCCCCGTTTTGCCACAAGATTTTAATTGTTATTTGAGTGTTTGCAGCCAGAATTAGTAGAGTATAGCTTATTCAAGTGCTACAAGAGGTTGAACACCCTGTTTCATCGTTTGTTTTGGCTAAGAAATTGAGCTTGTTATTTTTAATTAATTTAAAAGCCACAAATGCTTATCATGTTACGAATCCTAAGAAACGACATCGCGTTAGTAATTAATTATGAAAGCTGCTATACATTTACGTAAATTCTTTTCGATCTATCTGGCTGTAAAAAATTTCAAAATTTGATTGAAATCGATAGGATATCTTTATATTAAAGTTTACAGAAGAACCAAAGTCACGTCAATGTTTTGACGAAATTATTAAGTCATTTTTGTATTTGATTTTAATCCATTACTTAAATTTATTTGAATTCAGCCACCACTTACTATTTATAACCAGTTTGTAAGATAATAAAATATATTTAAATTTAGATTTCCAGCACCCGATTTTCCTACATATCAAATTGTGAGGTGGAAATCAACGAGAGGCGTTGAATGTCCTCGGGGGTTATTGGTCCATCTGAAATATATTTTGTTTAACTAGATTGTAAAGATTTTATTTAAATTGTTTGAATGAGCTCGATTTAACGTGACTGACCAATTTGGTACCAATCTGTGTTTCCAGCATCCTTTCTTGCTGAGTCGATTGCATTTTTGATTGCAAACAGGACGCTAACGCTCATACACAGTGCAGGCTCGCCAGTGGCTTTATAAATTGGTTGGCATTATCAATTGCTAAGAAATTCTAATTTAAAAAAATTCATATGAAACAAGTAAAACCATACCCTTCGATCTCAACACACCAAGAGGATTCGGACGATTTTGAAGCATTGTTACTCTGAAGTCCTCTGGAATATCTTTGCAAAGGGGAGGTTTATATTCCTTTATTGGGAGGTAAGAGTATAAAATTACAGATACCATTGGGAAAATCCTAAATTTCTTTAATAAAAATTACCCAAGTATTATTTGTCAGTAATTCTCCTGTGTTTTGATCGTAAACAAGCTTTTCAGTTGTCCAGAGTCCAACGCCCATTATAAAAGCCCCTTCAATTTGCCCCATATCAACTAGAGGACTTAAACTGATGCCCACATCCTCCATTAAATCCACACGTACAATCTATACAAATAATATGTATTTTAAACTAAAATTCATCCATGAAATCAAGCCGTCTGCGTACCTTGTATTCACCCGTTAAACAATCCACATCAACTTCGGTTAAACAAAGCCCCCACACATCATAGGGCTTAAGATACCCTGGCTTATCCCTACCACATTTGTAATGCTTCAAATACTTACACGTAGTAAATTTGTAATTAGAGCAGTAAAGCTAGAAGCTTACTGATATTGTGCCGTCAGTAGAAGACTTTGATTGAAGCACTCAGTAACGACTTGTTCCCAGGATGGATCTTTCATTTTCGATTTTACTGGTTCCATAGTTGCCAGTAACATTTTACAAGCTTCCATTGCAGCCTTTTTTCAAATAAAAATCTGAATCGATCTCATCAGAGCATCTACAGTACGGTTTTAGAGAAAGGATCCTAGAGACCAAAACTAATTTTACTTACATGACAAACCATCTCACTTCCCATGGAAAATCCAGTGACACCACTGTTGGGTGAAATGATGTTGTTTGTTGGTTTGATCTTCACCTTTTCCAAAGGAATATTTAAGAACTTTGCGACTGTTTGGGCACACTGTAGTTGGGTTTAAGAAAACAATACTCAAACTGATACATTCATGCATTCATTTAATTGTGATACGAGCATCCTACCTTTGTGTTGATTCCTTGTCCCATTTCGATACCTACAACAGTTGCATAGTTTTATACCCTTTCAGTTATTAATTTATTTAAATAAAGTAGAGCCTCCTACCTCCGTGTGAAACTGCAACAGTTCCATCGCCATGATAAACTGCTATATGAACGGGAAACCTGATGTTATAATTCGGATCTGTAAACACAAAAGGGCATACTTTATTTTATCTAAAATCCAAAGTTTCCCATTGACTGTAAAATCTGAACAATATATTTTAGTAGAAACTCACTCTCCTGGGGATAGCGCATAGCTAACATGTGAAGTCCCCTCTTCCGGAATCGATTAGCCTGTTAGATTTTAGCTTAACTTTAAGTAATTAAAATATGTTTAGCAACACCAAAAAGGCTTAGAAAACTTTTGTGCTCACCTTGTTGTAATTGTCAACGAACATCTTTCGTTCTATGTAATCCCCAGATATTTTCATCTCTTCAATCATTTGGGGAATGGGATTTTCGCCTTCAAACTTTGAGCCGGGTTCGGCAATAAGTGAGTCTCCGGCTTTTATCAAGTTTTTCAATCTAACTTCAGTTGGATCTTTTTTCAAAACGTGAGCAATGTGCTCAATGATTGCTTCAATTGCGGCCGTTCCTTGTGTTGATCCTGGGAATTAAAAATTATTTTCTACAATTTGACATAAAATTCAAAGTAGTAATTCAAAGGAATGAGAACTTTTCAATCAAATTAAGTCAAGTTGAAAGAAAATAATCTTTACCTGGGGCTCGGCAGTATGTATTAGTAGGAGTATTTGTTAAAGCTGTACCTCGAATTATTTCCCATCCATCCGCCCGATAACAACTACAGATTCATAAATATACTTAGATAAATTAAAATTCCAGGTTTATCTTGAATCTTACTTCTGCATGCATATCATTGCCAAAAGAGAGGTTAATTCATTTCCAACGTATCCTGGATTGCAGTATAAGGAAGACTTCAAGCTCACAATCCGTCCTTCATCGTCGACACCAGCCTAGAGGAAGTTGCAATGCATTCAATGTTTAGAGATCATATAGAAGGAATGTCTTAGTTCATTTTAACTTTAAAAATATGAAGCACCTCATATTTATTCAAATATGGAAGCCTTTTCCCAATCATTTTCATATTGGTTTCC
This sequence comes from Agrenia bidenticulata, assembly GCA_034694785.1. Classification (NCBI taxonomy): domain Eukaryota; kingdom Metazoa; phylum Arthropoda; class Collembola; order Entomobryomorpha; family Isotomidae; genus Agrenia; species Agrenia bidenticulata. The sequence goes on along the minus strand of JAQFYM010001182.1, from coordinate 17,031 downwards.
AAATCCATTACAACCCGAACTGGTCGTTTTGTAACATGGGCTGCCACAGCACATGCACAAGCAATATGAGTGGATTTTGTAATTTTTGCTCCATATGATCCTCCAATCCTTCGAACTATCATGTTAATGCTGAGAACAAAATACAAATCTTGAAAATATTAACTATGTCATAATTTATGATGAATTAGCACAAGTTTACCTGTGAAAGGGCATATTGAGGCAAGCTGAAATACCGAGTTGGACATTATCAATGTATTGAGTTGCAGCATAAACATCCATTCCGTCTTCCTTGGGGATACAGATGCAGGTCTGAGTTTCCATGCTAAAATGGAATTGGGGTCCAGACCGGAATTCCCCTTTAATATTGTGAGTTGCTGCAACAGACTCTGTATGCGATTTCCGGATTTCAACATGACATTCATCCAGCTTTCCTCGTTCCTCTGCCATCTTTAATGCTTCCGCCATGTCCAAAACCGGCTTTTCTACCTTATCATACATGATTAAAACCCTTTTAGAGGCTGCCAATGCAGCACCCCGTGTTTCTGCTACAATTAATCCCACAGCTTGGCCAGCGTGACGAACTTTGTCTTTGATGAAAATCTAAATTTGGCCAGAAGCAAATGGTCAAATGTTAGCATTAAATTAGATCAATAAACTCATTTTGATTAAGCTGTTCTATATCCACCTCTTCTGGCTGTGGGTAGAGGATGGTATATGTATTTGATCCTGGTACATCTTTAGCTTGGATGAAAGCAACAACTCCAGGGACCATCTTTTCAATTGAGATAACAATAATTAATATCTTATTAATAACATAGATATTAATTAGAGAAAATGCACATGTTGAAGCTTACCAAGGCCTGAGATGCATCCACATTTTTTAAAGTGGCATTACCAACTGTGGCAACTACAAAAGCTCCGAATAACTCCCCGAATTCAGGGTGGATATCATTGATGTATTCAGCTTCGCCTATTAGAAGAAATAAGATTATCAGTCACCTATCCAGTACTGCAAAATAGTCTAGCACTGTCGAAACTCAAATTACAACTTAAATTACCTGAGGCCTGAACAGCAGCTTCTAATTTGGGTATCGGTTGATACAATGGCCACTCTTTTTCATCCGTTGAATACACTTGTTTACCTTTTGTAGCCCCGTGCTCTAAATCGTTCCCTCCACTCCGATTCGCTATTTTGACTAAATCCCCCAGGACACCAAGAATTGTCTGACGAACAATACAAAATCGACATTAAAGTAATGTCACACGTCTTGATTAATTCAGGATTGAATACGTACTTTGTACAAAAGAGCTTGAGCAAGAGTTTTCCGGTATTCAGGTGATGCATCTGGAGGCTTATGGTCAGGTTGGATCTCTTTCTCTAAAGTAGCCATTGCTTCTTTAACGGTTTTAGCATCTAATTTTTGTCCATTCAGAAAATTTTCCGTTTTGGAAGCATGAACCTTCAGAAAATATAATAAATTCCCGGGTTTAACATGTTTTCATTAATTTAAGAATAGCAGTTTAACAGCCAGGGACTAATTTTGATAGTAATAAGGAATAAGGTTATTTACAAATTCCGGATTTATTCCACCGAAAACTATTCTCGGTCTTTCCATGATCATAAAGTTATTTTTGGGATCCACCCGCATAAGAATCCCACAGTTGACGTAAGCGTGAGCATTTTGATACCTCCTTGCGATCTATTTTTAAATAAATGTTTTTGAAAACTCTAAAATTGACAATGTATTGCTCTAGATTGACATAATAGTTGAGGTATAATTTTCACGGTTACTTTGAAGCTTCTCATGTAATAGTTTGCCCCTTTGTAGGCAGGTAAAATTACAGACACAATAAGTTTTCCATTCATGTCTAATTCCCGGAACTCTAGCATTGTATACTCTTTGAAAACAGTCCCTGATGATGCTGTGACCATTAAAAAACTTTTTATAAGTTCCTAACTTAGAATTTCGATAACGATAAAAAGATTTCAAAAATACCGATCCGTAGTTTAGCGCCCACAGTGGCCATCAACATGAAAATGTCGGATGGGAAATCACGATGAGCATGCTTCATCATTAAGTTGCCAGCGATTGTGCCAGCCTTTTTAATGGTATAGTTAATAATTAGTTATCAAAGAGCAAATAATTTATACACCAATCAATAGTTTCAAGCAAAAGTATATGTGATTCAATGGAGTAACATATCTTACATTTCGAACAGGTACATTAGCAACTCGCTTTATATGTTTGCTCATATGTTTTGTGTAGCTATATCCATCAATTTCCGAAGCTTTTTGCAAAAGTTCTATACTGTTTGCTAAGGAAGTCGTGGCACCCAGCACTACACCCGAAGCATCTATCACTGACTGCTTCAACTCTGGGACTGAGTTAATGTCGATATAAGCCTGATATGGTCCATCATACTTGAATACACCTGAGAAAACCTCGAAATTATTTTCACACCTCATATGTTGTCAATTCATAGTTTTGAAATGTAAGTACCAGTCCCAGTATTTCCACCAACAATTCGATACTTCATTCCAGCTGTTGAAAAACGCTGTAGCGCTACGAATACATTATCAAGACTTGTGGCTGTAACCCATTCTTCTCCGGATTTTAGTTGTAAATGTACTGTCGGTGTTCCACAGCAAGCATCAAAGTCATCAATTTCACCTGTTTTACTTAGTTGACAACAGTTGGTTTTTAGGTCACATGGAGAGGTGTTGTAGTCCTGTAATAATTTTATGAATAACTTAAAATACTTGCAAAAGCGATGGCTAAGATAATTGTACAGCATTTATTTATGTACTTCAATATCTCTGCACTTTCGTCGAAGTTCTTCAGAAGCATCAACAGCCATGGATTTAAACGCATCCAAAATTGGGCGGTAACCGGTGCATCTGCAGATGTTTCCATCAAACGACTCTTGTACATCAGAGGATTTGAATCCTGGCTTTGATTGAGTCAAACTGAATATATGAATTTTCATATTATTTACTTTTAAGCCTAAGATTCGATATTATATAATGATACACTGTAATTTAAAACTCTAGTACCAACCTGTACATATTCATGACCATTCCAGGAGTGCAAAAACCACATTGCGACCCACTGAATTGAACTATTTGCTTCTGAATTTTATGGTAGCCATCATTTTTATTCCCCAATCCTTCTACTGTTGTGATTTCCCACCCATCAGCACTGAAAACTGGAACGAGACACTAGAGCAAACACAAAAATAAAAAGCTGCCATCAAATGGAAATATCAATATCTGGGTTAGTTGAACATGAATTTTCTAACCGAGTTGACAGCTCGAATGACTTCGCTTCCTGTAACTGGATCTTTGTTTTTCACTGTTACGACACATGCTCCACATCCACCTAAATTAGTTTCAAATAATGGGAGCATATATACAATCGTGTTTCATGAAACGGAAAAGATTTTTGAGAAATTTGATTGAACAGTTTTAAGAATTTTAAAAAAACTTTGAAAAATAATTAAACCTTCTCGGCACATGTATTTGGTTCCTTTCAAACCAGCCTTGTCCCTTATATAGTCGACAAGCAGGGAGTCTGGACCGATGTTATTCGACTCATCAGTTCTGACTGAAATATCATGGAAATTTATATTTAATTTTTATTTAATGACTTTCTGTCCTGCTAGAATTGTAAAATCGCGCGCCAGCTATCGCTCACCATTATGTTCTTTTCCGTTAATGAAAAAGCCAACACTGTTCTGCTTCACGTTCTCCCCTCTAAAATTTAGAAAATGGCAGCATAAAAAATATTGAAAAAATGTGCAAATCTCAAATCGGTTTATAAAATACGATGCACCGAATCCAGGGTATTGTATTTATAGTTGCATTTCATAAAAAGACATACTGTATCCGAGAATAGTGAGGCTACTGTTCTTTTATGTATAAAAAACTATTTTATGCAAGGTTAAAATTAAGAATGATTAAAAAAGCTTAGATTAAACCGTTTAAAACGCATCTAACAAAGTAAAGTAGGTCAATTCAATTTTCAATTTTCGATTTGAGTTTCGAATATTCATAATTGAAATAAGTTCGGCCGCAAGCATCCAATTAGAATAATAACTAGACGCTTGCCACACCTGCCGAAGAATTCAAGACCCTGAAGGGTCCACCCCTTCTTCAAACTTGGGCTCCGCTAGAAGATCCCGAATGGATATAGAAAAAATAAATCGTATATAAGTTATCGTCTAGATGGATGGAAGTACGGAAGGACACAAAAACATCCACTTAAAGTAGCTGCGCTACTTAATAAAGCGATTGGATAATATTCCAATGTATTTCATGCTACAATCCCAATTGACATGTTAAAAAACGGAATTTAAACTTACTTCAAAAGACTATCGCCAGCCCCCATGCTTGTGATAGCTTGATGCTTAATACAAATTAATTACCAGAACTTCATAAAATAGAATATAGAAACTGGTGATAAAATAAGCCAATGACAGTGTTCAGGAAGTATATTTGTTTAGAAATAAAAAGTCGTAAAACTGCTATAATTTAAAAGTACCGAAGCTTTTTATTATCACTTAATTGATAAATACTGTTCTGAGAGCAAATGATTTTCACACCTGCAGTATTTATACATTCAGATTCATGTTTTCACTATAGGCAAAAAGCTTTAAAGTAAAACTTATCGAATATACGAGTACTAAATCATCAAGTTAATTTCTTATGTAGGTGTGTGAATAATTATTTGAAACATTGGCCGAAATATGTCTAACCTTTCAGCTCTCAACTCCCCACCGCAACATGTCCCCCACAGGAAGTCAATTGATATGTTCGTTAATGTAGTAATTATCTCCAAGTTTTTTAGTTAATTCTCTTTGTATGATATTTTAGGAATGATATTTAAAATATTTTGAATAACAGGATATCAATCTAAGTGCAAAAAGAACAAGATCACAATGGCAGTCCCTGTGCTCACAGGAAAACTTTTGTAAAAGGCAAATTGAAAAAGCTTGTACCTCGAGTTTAAGGCTAAAATTTATAAACTGCAAGTTAAAAAGTTTCAAAATTTCAATAGTTATTTAGAATAAAACATCGCGTGACAAGAGAATCATTTAAATAATCATCTAGAATTAAATATAAATAGGTTGGTGTATATGAGACAACGTTGGTAGTGTACAATTTCTAAACTATTACTGTTCAGGCTGACAAGGAAGAGTAATGAAGATGGACAACTTCCACCCACTCTAATAATGGGTTGGAGAGTTTGTGTTCAAACCGCTTATGACTTATTGATTTGAATTCAAAATATTTCTTGCAAACAATATTGAAATACTACGAAACTTCAGAGATCAATAGTTAAAAGTGTGATAGTTTCATATGCAAAGGCTATTAAGAATTAAATCATAAGTTTACAATCCCTATACGAAAACTCGAATTTAATTCAATTTCTTAAATATTTTCCAACACTAAAGCTTGATATTAACCTAACATATCAGACCTCCTATACTTACTAACCAAACTTTGATTCTTCGAAAGCATAAACATTTAAATACTTAGTCAATCTGACCAGTGAGTTTAATTTTATCCTTCGTACCTATAAAGTTGCGTGTGTGGGACACAACAAGTTAGTCAAGTAAGAATTACCCTAACTTATCCGCCTAAATAAAAAACCAACGAAATTAGAGGGAAATAACTGCAAAATTGAATACAAAGCTTGCCATCCTTCAGTAGAAAATATTTCGAAAAATAAATTAAAACGTTACTACTGCATTGAAATGGTCACTTTTCCCGTCCCAAGGTTTTTATGAGAGTTGAAGAATCTAGGACAAAAGAGATAAAGTCCTCAGCTCAAGAAACTGCATAAAAAATCTTGTTCTCCTTCCATCGGACTGGAATTCCAGTCACTTCCAGCTCATATCTCTCTGAAAGAGTAAAGGTACCTGAGGTACCTGAGAAGCATTTGAACAGATCTTGTATTAAACTTTGTAAAATCCCTGGCCCGGCCGGTATCTCCCTAATATCCAAGGATAAGATCTCAGAGTCTGAAAATGTGATATTTGAAATACCTCGTTGAGAAGAATATATTGGTGGTTTTCTGAGAGTATACCTAGCACCTTATAGCCTTTAGCCTCCCCTCATGTTACCCTCATCTCTCCAGTAAGCCCAGATAGAGAAGTTCTACGAGTTTCAGAAGCCACAAAGAGAAGATGATGATGTTTGAGTCAGAGCAAGGAGAGAGGATGATGTTATTAAAGGGAGAAAGAAGGATAAGTCTCCCGGGAAAGGAAATGCTGGGCTGTAGATTGATGTAAGTGATGCTCATCTTATACCCACTTTATGATGCTAATCACAAAAACGAGATGATTTATGATATAACTGTTTACATTTCTTCTTATCTTTCATACTCTCTCCTCTCCAGTCTTTTCAGCTCGCATACTGTCCCCTCCATACAAACTATGTCTCTTCTCAAGACAGAAATTCAAGACTCGGATCTGTGGGAGAAAGAGCCGATTTTACCACATGATAACATGCGATTTAAAGAACTGGAACGACGAGTTCTAAAAAGGAGTTTGAGATGTCGGGTGCCATGGTTCATGTCACAAAATTCCAAAGCTATATTAAAGACTTTGTTGTGAGGTCGAGTCTATGGGTGAGTACACTGTGGCTAATGGGCTCATAGATATAGCTCCGCAATCTTCATAGAACCACTTTCCTTGTTCAATGTACTAACTTGAGAAAGTAGAACTTGGAGCTTAACCACTAGAAAACAAAACAGTAGGAGTGGAAGCAAAAAGTTTTGTTTTGGTTATTTACAATCTAAGCAAACATGGATACGTTTATCGTTCACATATCCGTATCTCTTGAGAAGTTAAACTTGACTTGAAAGAAGTCACAATGCATACAAATGGCTTGATGACTAGGGACAGATAGGAGATCTGAGCAGTTGGAAGTTGAACCTTAATTTTACAAATTGATAAAGTCTCTGGTAAAGAGCTAATTAGTTACAACAGTTAACCCCTCTAATTGCTAGCTGGGGGAATATATCTTTTGAAATTTGAGTTTGGACAAGCATGAGTGTTAGTGTTTGTCGGGATTTTGAGCTTTAGTAGTCATTCCTCTGAAATGTTGCATCGTGTATGGAAACATTAAATGTTGGATAGACTGAAATACCGAAAATTTGTAAACAGTTTTTGGAAACTCTGTGTTCAGTTGGAAGTTGGATCGCATGGGTAGCTTGTTTCTAGCCATTTCTTCTGAGTATTTTCTATTGAGCCATGAATTTTTTTCTAAACTCAAACAATCAACAGGATTCAACAATAAATGAATTTCAAAATGGAATTTTCATGTACGTTTACATGCGTGACTGGCTATGAATCATGCAATTATATAAGTCACCTACAGAATATTACATTTATAAGCTGATGGTCAAACACAAAGTCACCCCTAGCATACACAAAGTAAGAGTATACACACGAACTGATCAGTCATTGGAAGTATGATTAATAGAATCGCGGTTTCGGCAAAATCACTCTGTTCATAGTTCTCCATTACTGTCTGTTGATTTAATTTGATAGTGTTTGTCAATTACTAAAATAAACCTACCCTTCGATGAGTCTCATGGGTGTCGATTTCCTTTTATTTATTTCACAATAGCAAATAAAACCCAGACGTCACACGCTCATATCCAATGTTTAGGTCCAAGTATCATCAGTAACAGATATTCACTAGATTAATTTTGGTGCAGAGCAACAGTATCAGATTTCTTCGGATATATTTGGAACTGGTAATGATCGAGATAGAGACAACTGACTGCATGTACATCTCATTTTCTTGATAGCTGGTTAATTGATTATAATGACTTTTAGTCAGTATTTTTTAATAATGGTAGCAGTAGTAGTATATGCAATTCTTAGAATTTATTTGATTATCGATTTCTAATAATTGAGATTTAGTTACGATGATTAAGAAAATCAAATTAGGACAAGATGGTAAGAATCGATTTTTCTTTTATTTCGATTAGTAATTAATAAAGTTTCACACTAACTATTCGTATTGAATAAGTTCCTAGTTCTACCAGATTAAAATACTTACACACACACGGAAGAATAAATACAAAAGCACGCATTGCTCATAAAAATAAAATCACAATAGTAGTTGATAGTTCAAAGAATTCCTATTTTCTTGTAAGATTTGATACCTTTGTAAAGCTAAGATATCCTTCCAAATTAGAAGTGTCTTTAAAAGATTATATCCTTGTATAAAACATTGGAGCTAAATGAAACACTACCCAGCAAGATTCAGTATACAAATTCTACTTATATTATGAAATACATGAAATTCAAGAATTATATAATAGTAATAAATAAGGTTACTCATATATTCTGTGTACACCTTGCACCTTGATTGATCTTAAGTAACCACACACATGGAAATCCCAAAAGAAAAGAGAGCAGTGGGTACATCGAACAAAGAATTTCTTCAGATTTAGTTCGCGATTTTGGCAGGAAGTTGAAAGCAGAGAAGTGGGTGCTTGTTCTCGTTCAATCCATATTGAACATTGACGCTTACCTAGAAATCACAAAAATTCAATTAGTCTGGTACCTCCGAAACGTAAAAAGACGGACCTCGACTCGAGGAAATAAACTGACTTGAGCGTTTTGAAAGCCGAAGGGGCGGACTAAATACTACAGAAGTGTATAAACCCTAAGATCAAGGAACCCCTGTTGAAATCCCGACCTACTCTTAGAAACTACGGTACTACATAAGCTACAGGCATTATGACCATGCAGCCTTCGGAAAGAACTTAAATTTTTAATGAGAACCACGTGTACTCTTATCTCAGTGGCCACAGTGTTCAGATCTGTATCTACAAACTACCTATCTGTACTTGTGCTGATTGGACTAGAAAATGCAAGCTTGCTTTAGTGGGTATCCCACATAATCGGGAAGCTGGAGCCCAAGTTAGGGTGGAAGTAAGAGAGAACGCGTGTAAGTATTTATTTATGTTGTGCAATAAAAAGTGTAATAAGAGACTTACGGCCGGGTAGCTCTTAAGAATGGGGAAAGAGTTGGAGTAAGTGTAAAGCTCATTGGGTTCAAGAGGACATCCCTTCTTCCCATCGCTTTTACGCGTGATGTCTTTGCAAGCATCCATGCCGTGAACTTCTCGGAATGGCACTCGAATGATTCCAATTCCTCCAAAAACTGCCGTGGTCAGCTTCTCATAGGCTTTCTCTGAAAACATAAATTCATAACAGGAACAAATTTAATTTCAATATTCCAGCAAAATAAACACCACAATCCTGAGTACGGTTTTTAATATTGCAGATCTTTCAAAAATCCCAGAATTTATAGACGAACTTCCGCTCCGAAGTTTGAGGCATATACGTAGAATCTAATAGAACCTCAAACTTTGACTGCAAACTTTGGGGTTTGCTTGTGCAAACAAGCTAGAAATATGAGCTCCGTATGAAAGGAAAGTAATCAAACTATCAAACGAGTCTGGAAATGTAAACAATTAAGAAACTGTATACCTTGTAGTTTTTTAGCTTCGAAAAATGAAAGAAAGCAAAAAGATGGCTCATTATTAAACCCGAAAGGTCGGGGTTGGTTGCTAAAGTTGTGGACTCATTCCTCGTATCTCAGACTTTAAAAGAAATACATGTAGACCTATACTCACAAAGTTTTTGGCTTAGCTCTTCATTGTAAAATCTGAAATACCTACAAGGAATGACCTCCTATGCTCAGACCTGAGTAAGTATTTTGAACGACTTGAGTAGACCTTGTTTATGCTACAGGCAGTTTCAAAATTCTACAATCGTCAGAGACTCACGGAATTCCTAACTAGAAGCTAGACTAGAAAGTCTTGCAAGTTTAGACAAGAGAATTTGTCCGAAACCAGGTAACTTGGAAATAGTGATGGTGATGAGGAAGGGATAAAATGCATTGCAGAGGATTTCATGACAGAAACACAAAGATCCCTAGAATTCATTAGTTTTAATACCTTTCACAAAATACAAGAGAAGGAAAGGGCTTAGAGGAGCAAACAAGATCGTAGATGTCGACTTGGAATTCCGAAATCTAAAACTCCACAGTGTCATACATTTTGCTTATAATGCTCTCTACCCCTGTAACTTCAATAAGCTGACTAGAAACTAGATATTCTTGCTAAGATCCCTACCCTGCTTTCTATTCACTAGAAGTGAATTGTGATTTTGAATTCTACTATAACTTTAGCTTTCAAATGATGCTAATACCCTGCTCTTTGACTTGGGAAAACGAGTATAATAATATCATACATGGGGAATTCTAATGTTGTAAATTGCTTCAAGACTTTACCAGGCTTGAAGTCGAATTCAATAGTGACATCGGAACCCTTTCGCAATTTGCATGGGGAGTCAGCACAGTCGCTTATTCTGACATCTTCAATTGATCCCATTCCATAACTTCCTTCACGATCCCGGGTTACTAGGGCATCTGTTAAAAAAACATTCAAATCATTAGATATGCCAAGTCAACCATCTCATTCCAAGTTTAAAAAATCATTTTGTTGTGCTTGTTTGACGAGATCTGAAAAATTTGCTGCATACTCTACTTAGCGGTTAGATACATCATTGAAATTTATCCAAGTCTCCACAGTCCGTAAAAACTTGGTGCAAAGGTTAAATGTAAATCTCCAAGATCCTAATAAAAATAAGAGATGCGTAGACCTAATTGAAAGTGTAGGATGTTCTCGGGTAGTGTTCTTAGTTATTTAACTTTCATCCTCAGCATTCAAGACCAATCAAAGACAAAGAAAGTCTGCTAAGCAAGCCCAACATTTATTTCGGTTTTATAGAGACAAGACTGGCTTTGCTACTTTGTAGTTTCTCATTATCTCTTAGTTAGTTGCTTGGTTTCCTCCTTTCTATGCTATTAAGATTTCCCCACTCCTAGCTAAAGTTAGCTTTTCTAACCTCGAGGTGTTTTGTTTTCCGCTCTTAGTTTCTTTTTCCAGTAACTAGCAAGCCAGTAGTACTCAGTACGAGAGAGGATTTTGCCTGTATTTCATTAAAGGAAATAAATGTCTCGAGGCTCCAAACTAGGAGATGATGGTGTCGGTGTTAGTTTAGCATTCTCTTGAAAAGTTTCAACCATGTGTCAGGGATGAGAGAATAAAATGAAAATAAGTTTGTGTTAGAAAGGCCGAATGAAAAGGGATAGTACAAATGGTACATTCTTAAAGAATGAAACCACAGGATGCTTATTACTTAAGAAATTCTGGAGAAATAAGTGGGATGGAAGTAACCAGGAAACCGTCAGAACAACACGGGCAATAATATTGCTGAATAAGGTTAGCAGAGAAATGCTATAAAATATATAGGGGAAAGGAAATTGTACGAGTTTTGTACAACATCAGGTAGATTTAGTAGAGCGGAAGATAGTGACAAAAGTAAAAGGACAATATTTTGACAGATGAACAAACCCCATGTCTTTTGAAGACGAAAGTATAGCTGCAGTTGCAGGGAGCTCGACATTCGACAGCCACCGTTTTGTACTATTAGAGACGTGCCTGTCAGTCAAGTTAGTGTCTTACAAAAGCACTGCCTCTCTATATATAGTGTCTGTAATGTGTCGACCATTCTGTTAGGTTTTGAACCTCTTGGAAGAAATGAGGTTATAGACGTTAGCACTTTTTGCAACAAGGCGGAATGCAGTGTGAAAAGAATAAATGGAGGAGCATTTGCTCTCATCAAAAATCCGCTTGGATTTACTTGTGCACGAGTGAGCTAACCAGCTAACTGAAAGTTCCTCTTTTGTCAATACTTTTTTTTTTACTGAAAAAGGTTAAATATATTGTCTCATAGTATCGTTTCTTAAAAAACTGGCATTGAAATGTCTGCATTTACGAAAATCAAATGGCTTGGATTTCAAGGTAGTAATAAAGGTTACTCAAGGAAAGGTTAGTTTAAAAGAAGAAAAAAATGATGGACGCAATTAAATTTACATAATAGGATGACAGGATGTGATGTACGGGACAAAGAATTGGAATGTTCCTTGTAAACTCGTATTTGATTCAATTCACTAAATGCTGCTCGTGCTTGCCTAAGCAAATAATTGCTGGTCCAAAATCCAACACTTGTTCAAGGCTGAAAGTAGTAGTTTAGAATAAAACATGCAAGTTTCTTGTGCACACAAGTCACAATGACAGTTCCTAATGTTGGCAATGTAATTCAGCAATCAATTTGCTCAGGTGCACCCACTAAGCATAGTAGTGTATAAGCATGTAATGGAATATATTGTACATATGTGCTTGTGTAAATATGGAATTACATGACATAGAGACTGACGGACGAGGCAAGTAAACAGAGGGTATACGATATTCCAGAGATTGCAAATAATACTTAATCCCACTCCGTCTCACTGTTTTGGCACTACTTCATTATTTAACTCATTAATTTTAAATCTCGTTAATCAATCAAAATATCCTTATACTGTGTGAGTATTTCCTCTCTCAGACAAGTAGGTATTATTCCAAGGCTTGTTGATGTGTCTTATTTGTAATCTCAACAGTAAAGAACTCAACAGTAAAGAATTATATCTATTATGCTATTTGAATCATGCAAAAAGAGAGGAATGGATCCACGGACTTTGGAATTCGAAACCTTTATTCCATTGTTGAGAAATTAATATCAATATCAATAAACTTGGGGAAACCCTAGTTAAAGTGATCATAACAGTTGGGGAAATGCCATAAAAATATATCTACCACATAATCTACATAAAAATGCCCCCTCCTCCCGAGCCATAAATATGGAGCTGTTTTTTTCCTCAGCTCATTTAGCCCCTACTGGAGAAATAAGTAAATCCCAATTCGGTTCATTGGGTTGAGGCGATTGTAATTACAAATGAGGATGGAGAATTGATCGGCTGGCTATTATGTGGCTTCAGTCCATTTTAGAACAAGTATCATACCCAGGGAAAATTTAATGTATATTATATGTGCATTGGGTCTATCTATATGCGTAAGAGTTCTCAGTTGGCTTCACCAGTTGTATGCTAGAGGTTTGTTGGTCTATTGGTGAGGTAAGATTTATGGGATTTCATGGAGAGCTAATTACAACGTGGTCAAAGGGAAGGCCATAATATCTAGTGTTTTTAAGTGAACTCAGGCAAGGAATATATCTTCCTGGCTTTGGCTTTACGACAGTTACAACTAACCACGGGAAACCTAAGCAGATTATTTTAGCAGGCCACTCAATTTAGAACCCTATGGGCTATTATGTATGTGCCACTGGGTACTCTAATAATATATTGAGTTTGTATTATTAGTCAAGTGTTGGCTTTATGCGTACACTAATTACCTCTCGCTATTAGTCTACTACTCATTACTCACACAACAGGACTCTCCGGAGTCCGCTTGCTAATCGTTCCGAGAGAATAACGGGCCAACCAAAATTGATACCATTTCAGGGAAAGTATAGCTCAACTCGGGGCCTGATACCAAACCAGAATCCTCTTATAAGAAACATTCAAATTGGTTTTAAAATTGGAAACGAAATTTCGCCACATGCGACCAGGCGAGATGTCTAAAATATAGGTTGTGAACCAACTGGCAGACTGCCTGGATATGCATCCATGAAAAAGAACGATGATGCTATTTGCATTCGGTGTGCTACTGATGATAGTGAATGGAGCAACGGGCACCTACGCGTATGCAATGGTTGGGATCTACAATGCAATTCTTTAAACAATGGCACACTAATACTTGAGCTGTGGGAGATCAGGCATAAGCTTTCGTAATCTAGTTCATAGTTTAACTGATTTTAGGATTATGCAATGCAACGCTGATGGAAACAAAAGGTAGACTAGAATCCCATCATGCACAACCTAAAATGACATTCAAGTTGTGCAATTACACGAGTTCTCACACTTGGCAAACTACTAGGAGACTGAACTTCATTAAGCTTTCCACTAATTATATATGCCAATTGGTACCTCAGATATTGAAATTTAAAAAAAAATTAGCCACGGATGACGAAATTCAAAATCTTGAAGCCTTGCGTAGTTTGTACTAATAAAACAATGAGTTTATGGTGGAGTGCATGGATAAATTTGTCAATAAAATAAATCAAAATCACTAACCTTTGCATTTGTCAACGTGGACGGCGGAAGCAAGGGCGCTGCACGCAAGAACAACACAAACGTACTTGATCATGGTTAATGAGTACTAAGAATCAGTATTTAAAATTTGATCTGAATTTTGTAACTTGAAATGTCTTTATTTTCAAAAAAATATTTTCTTTTGACTTATCAATGGTCAAGTAGAGACTGATTGGACTTAAGCTTATGCTAGCTCTTTATATTTATTCTATTTAAATATGAGATAGTGGGGTCGTTCTCAAAAAAACATCATCCCCAATGCATAAGGGATTTACAAATTTACAGCCACTGCTAAAGATTACACGGTGTTCTTAGAAAACATAATAAGAATTTATATCTGTAATTTGCTGGCGATAATTTACATAATAACAATATGCGATTCTCTCATGGAGGCATATACAGTTTAAGATTAGCCAGAGCGGCTCTATGTAATCCTATGAAAGTTTGTACACCAGCCGATATAAAACTATGGGAAAGTGACTACCTTGATAATTGTTTTGTAGGGAAGGCTACTATATACCTACTAGGCAAATCATCCCTGACGCAAAAGATTTGAGCTTCAAGTTGACCAAGTCTCAGGAGTAGTTTGGATTCCTTGTGGTTGGCTGCTGAAGGAATTATGGTATTTTCTATGCATAAACTTGTATTCATTGATGATGGTGGTTTGCTGGAGGACGTCATCTGTAGAATAATTTACAATGCAGTGATCATACTATAGGCGTAGGTGATAGTCTAATAGAGGATCGATGGAAATTCGAGTTTGGAAGCATTTAAGGGCAGAGACAAAAATAATATGGGGGTGAGGTGTTCAGTATTTACGTGTACATTTATCTCCTAATAATAAGAGTTTATAGTACTTAACGGTGCTTTCTAAGTCGTATTTTTAGCTTGCCTGCAGGAATCCTTGAAAAGTTTTCGATGAATTAAGTTTAGCCACTATTAACACCATTATTCGATTGCAGGGGAGGACGTCATTCTCTATGCGATACTATATTAATTCATTTGGCTTAGTTTGTCTGTCAAATAAACATTTTAATGGATGGAAATTTTGATATTAGTCATTTTCCAGTAGCAAGCATGATAAAAAAAATTAGATAGATATTTGAATTTAACACGTAAATACTTTGACAGTTGTACTTGAAGTTTTGTTTTGAAATTGACTTGATGATATTTTACCTTGTTTTGACTAGGTAAGCATCTTTTATGAATAACATCATTTGGCATAATAAGTGATTTCCATTCTTAACATTTCACGGTCAAATTTTGGTTTTCAAGACATTCAAGAGTCACAGTCAAAGTTGCCACTAGTGAGTGAGGTTTCATGGACTACATGATGAAAAACCGGTTTAATGATTACATGAAAGAAGGTGATTGATTTAATTGTTTACAATGAAAATCAAGAAATAATTTCATTTTCATTTTTTCTTCGTTGTACACTATCCACAGAACCTTAACTCATACTAAGAGATTCCGCCTTGTAGCCAGTTGTAGCTCATACACAAGCGGTTTGAATTTTAAAATAGCACCACGTAATGATAATAGTACCATGCATCCTGTTATAAGTAGTCAAGGTACTTGAGACAAGAATGGCTTAATTAATAATTATGTCCTTCCCACGAGCTGAAGTCAAAGGTCTCTCTCTGTAAGGTCTAAACGGTTCTGTGGCTGCGAAGACATCACCAAAGCAATCACTGACTTGAGAGCTATTGCCATTGCTGTGGCCATAGGATTAGCATACACATTTTCAATTACGAAAGTCACGTTTAAGATTATGAGAAGTTTAGTAATTCAGATAATCCTTTTTGCAATAATCTTTGCAACCTCTCGGGTAATGTAAAACGCACCAGAGCAAACAAAGAGCTTTTAGTGCTGGGAGTACTAGAATGAACCAGGGAAGAAGATCAAGAAGAGCTACTGCAAATGGCAAATATGAAACAGTTTGTTTCGTAATCTCAACTTCAAATCTGCATGGGGTCCTAATTAGAACTACACTGAAAGTCTACTAATCCAATACACAAATGGGGCAAATCCAAACAAACTTTGTAAAATAAGGGCTCAAGTTAACCTCCTGTGCTTCCTAGCTACAGTTTTTAAAGTTTCTAATGTTATCTACGGACTGGGAATACATGCATTGGCTATATGTAAACAGGTTATGCAAAGTACTAGGAGTGAAGAGTAGGAATTCTAAATTTTATCCATTAGGACTCCAGCACGGCACTTTTCTGTCCTTTCCTTGGGTAAAGAAAGAAAGGAGTTTTATAATAAGTAGAGAATCTAAGCTAAAGCTATCTTATATTATAAGCTATTAACTATTATCCTCGCATAAATAAAGTAATGGTGGGCTCTATATGTTTATCTATCCTCGTATAAGAAACTATGGATTCAAATAGGAATATGTACCATTGTAACTCTAAAAAAATATATTGGACTCGTTACTAAAGATCTCTTTAGGAGCGTTCTTAAGAAAAACAAGGGAATAATTCTACTAGATCCCCCGTTTTACCCGTAATTTCCATTCTTGTGTTTAAACACAAATGAAACCAGGAGCTCCTACGATTCTGTACACTTAAGACTGTCCCATTGTGCCTTAATGTGCAAACTTGGTAGATTCATGCCTTTTTTGTTAAGTAAAATATATTAGACTGTTCCCAGTCTGTTTCAGACTTAAAGACTTCTTGGTGTTGGGATAAGTATGCACTCTATTCTATTCCTCCTCGATCCTAGGATTTTGCCTCCTTCAGTGCCTCAAGTATCTACTTAAGATGTAATTTCTACAGTTCCAACGACTTACAAGCGAGTACTTTTGGTGATAAACCCCAAATGAGGTGGCATTAGTCTTAAAAAATCAAGTAAATAATACTGATCATCATGAAATTAATTTTGTTCTTGAATGGCCCCTATTGGCT
>JAQFYM010001181.1:0-37906 GCA_034694785.1 Agrenia bidenticulata | reverse complement strand
ATTTTTCATTTTCGTTTTTTTATTTTTCATTTTTCATTTTTATTTTTTTAGTTGCAAATTTAAAATTTCCATGGATTTAAAATTCAAAATTTTCTTGGATCGATATGTAGGAGTAAAATAAATGTATTAAATTTGACCCCTAACTTCTCTAAGGGTTAAAAGCAAATTAGCATAAAAGTTTTTCCATCGCAACCCCGTAGCCAGTATTTGTAAGAAAGTTTAAGGCAAAAAGATAAAAAAATAGTAATCTGACAAAAATATTTTTTTTTTAAAAGGTATATATTATAAAATATATTTTTTTTCTCAACTATTTGTGTTCATAATTATAGCCCCCCCCCCCTTAGATTAAGGTACAAACATTTTTATGAGGGTCGGTTAAAAGACAGTCTACTGCCGCACCCGGTTTAATTCCACTGTTCAGTCGGGAAAAAATTTTACTGGCCGGACTCGGTACTTGTTTACGAAGTTCATATTGGTTATGTTTTTTACGGTATTTCCCGCATTTCTGGTTCCGGGATTTAATTTTAAGAAAAACAACATCTAGTAATACCTGCTGGTTAAAAGGTTTACTTTTTACATGTATTGTTTTTTAGTCCGAGCCTTTTTCATCCAGATTCAACAAGCGGATAGTTCGTTGAAAATATTTTGCAATTACAAATAAAATATTTAGTAGTGTACGCCGAAATAAAAAATACGTTTATAATATAAAAGTAAAGCCCTTGTTTATGTTTATTGCGTGCATCGAAATTTTGTAGTGTAGTTACCAGCAAAAAAATGGAAAAATTTGGGTTCTTAATTTAAATGCCTAGTGATATAAAAAAAAAAGAATTTTGTTTGTAGGCATTTTAATTCATAAAAATTATTCTTTTGTATTTTCGCAGACTGTATCTTTTATTTTTAATGACTTCTTCCAAGTAGTGTAATACACGCAAAATACTTATATAGCGTTAGATAAGCTGCTTTTAGCTTTTTGATACAAAAGACTTCAAATACAACAATAAAAACAAAAAACACATACTTTTGCTTAAAATGTGCTTTTTCAGCATATATTCGAAAATGTAAAGTTTTTTAGTACTGCTGACTTGTAGCTTTGGGCTACAATTTCTCGATCAGCTAGTAAGGTTTGGTTTGTTTTATATCCGAAAAAAAAATTTACGTCAAAATTAAAGTAAAAAATAAAAAATACTGTGGCAACTTAACCCATAAAACTGGGTTTTCTGCGTCAACAAGATATATAGCATGAATACTTTTCTACAATAATGGCGTTTGTATGTAATTCACTCACAAAAAAAATACGTCTAAAAAATAATACATACATATTTGCGAAAGCAGCCATGCTGCAGTGTAAAAACCCTAAGTTTTTTTATTTTTGGAATTTAAAGTTTTGCTCTAGCGTCGACTCTTTTACAATTTTATTTTTTTAAATAGTTATAAGAAAAATAATACGCACACACGTCAAAATTAAGACTAGAAACACATAAGTTTGTACAAAAAGAAAGTTAATTAGGCGGTAATATTTACCTAATAATTCTGTTCGCGCTAATGAGAAAATTTTCAGACACTACTTATACAAATGAATTAGTTTCAACTAACTTTTTACAGTTTTATCTTTTATTTTCATTTAATTCTACGTTGCTTTGGCAATTTTTGAAATACGAGTTTTTCGTTTAGATTGTTTTGCAAATTAATTACAGCACAGAAAACATGCCATTTATACAAATGAAAAAAATACTACAATAAATAAAAACAAAAACTGCAGTGTCTTTACAAACTGAACAATAAAAAGAAGTTTTTATATGTAACTCTTTATGCAAAAATTGACAAAACTAATAAAAAATTGGCTTTTTTGCAACAAACAAAACAAAAGCGCCTTAAATTTTATACCATATTATACATATTTGCTTATTTTTTAGCTTCACATTTGACACAGCATGCAAATAAACACTAAGAATATTTTGTGAACTATGTAAAAACTATAAAAAAAATGTTTTTCATAGTTTAATATATAAGCAGGGCTTAAAATAAAGTGTTACTTTGTAAAAAAGGCTTTTGGTTTATGTATATTATGGTAAAAATCTTGTACATTTGGTTGCTATCTCTCTTTTATTTTATATGTTTTCTTCTGAGATGCAATCGGATTTTCATATAAAAAAAACCTGCATGTCCATTTTTTTTTATATCATAACAAAAACTACATATATGCGTATGTATATTTTTATATTTAGACTTTTATAATTTTGGCCCGTAAAATTAAAACATAAAACTTCATATTTTTTGTTCGTTAAAACGAATTAAAAAGCCGTAGGATTTAAATAGACTAAAGAAATTTTTAGTATTCAAAAAGCTTATATCTAAAAAAATCACTACGTAAGAAATTAATATCAAAAAACATGTTTTTTTGGTATAAGTATCGTTTTTGTCTTTTTTAGTTCGCATATTAGTCAGAAGTGCTGTTTTTTGTAACACACCCCAGGAAAACGGATTTTTTTACTTCTCGGCCAGACCAGACATATAATTAAAAATATGGCTATGCTAAAAACACAAAAAAAGCAGTCGAACTAGAGTCCTGCATTGTTCAGCCTGGACCAGCCCGGCGCATTTTTTACGCAAAACTAGTATACCCGGCCCAGGCCAGGGCCTTTTGAAACACATTTACCCGCTCCATTTTTTTATAGCTGCAAAACTCGCTACAAAGCGACGTAATACGAGATATAAGCTATTAAAAGAAGTATCCAAAACTAAAAAACGCACAAATAACATCCTGAAGGATAATCTGTGTAAAAATTGTGTAATACTTTGTATAATTATTACATGACAAGAGGTTTTCTATACAGTTTTGGTTTTTACAATACATTTAAGGATCTTATTATAAGTTTTCTGTTATTATGCTAGGGCTTAAGCGTAAAAAATGCATACAATATTTTTTTTTGTTGTTGCCCGCTTTGCATTGCATTTTTTGTACCGCCTGAGATCCGTTTAGTGCCCCAGGCTTAGTCGGGTAGTTTTGGGCTTACGCAAAACTCATATTCAAAACCGTTGTTCCAGTCCGGGATCGTAAGTATTGTAAACCCCCAGAATGCAACCGCGACTAATGCAGTGACTATACAAGTGACAGACCACGCCAAAAGTGTTGTTTGATACTTTTGTTTACATATTATAATATTTTAAATACAGCAACAAAACTTTGCAAAAAATTATAGAAAGTATATAAAAAAATTTACGTTATATGACTATATAAATATTTATTAAATTCATTTCTTGAACTATTATTTTCAAATAGTACATCTTGATTTTTTTTGCATAAAATGACACAAAGTTAGCAATAATTTGTTTTTTTTAACTACATAGACTTTAACATTTTAGTTTGCACATTCTTTAATGTTTTTTTGTTGCAACCATGTAGCGATCAACGACTAATTTTGTCATTAAGACACAAAAGAATATAATAGCTACGTTTATCATCAAAAAAAATTAGAAATTTTGTATTTTGGTTTTATCGACATTTTTTTCTAGTATAATTTTTTTAAAATTGTTAAAAAACCTACACATGCATACCGAAATGCTAGTTTACGTTTATTTTACTATAAAAATAGAGAAAAACGGAACCGAAAGATAAAAAGCTCTTCATAATAGTATTATTTTTAGCAACCACTTTTTTATATAATATGTTGTACATTTTTTTGTTTAATAAATTTTTCTGTGAATTTTACTGTCAAATTTGACAATCATATATGTTTAAATCCTTTTTGTAAACCGCATATAAAAAGATTGCATTTTTTGTATTATAAAAAAAAATATAACACTAAAAATCATGATTCCATAGTTACTAAAAATTAAAATAAAAACGTATTGGCATTAAAAATATGTAAAAAGCCTCTTTCTCAGTTGTTAAAACATTCTTAGATTTTAATTATTCGTTTTAAATATTTTGCAGTGTTTTAAAAAACCGAAAAAGCATGTAATTAATTAGAAGTGAAATTTCGAATGGAATGCTAAATTTTTGAAGGCCAATGTTACAGATTGCTGCAATACTATTGGCATATCAAAAAAAGTTAGTTCGTTGTGTACGTATGACTTAGCTCGCATATATCAACTTGTATATCTTTACGATTTCCTTAATTAGCAATTATTAATTCTGATTAAATCCAATATGTTGTTCTAAGCAAACGAATCTTTTATGATTAATCCTGTTTCAAAACGATAAATACAACATAAAAACTTTAATTTTTTTGCATCTCATGTATTTGTTTGAAATCCAAACATTTTTTCGTTTGTGTTATTTAATGTTTATGACGCAACAAAAAAAACAAAATTTTAGTTTGTATACATATTTTGTTCGTAAACTAGCAGGTGATACGATTTATTTGTTATTAAAAAAACTCACTATCAATATATTGCGGTTTGAAAATGTTGAGAAAAACTGTAAGAATTAAAATATTATTAGTCTATACCATTTTTTTTTGCTCAGCATATCTTTGTATCGATATTATAGTTTTTTTGTTTTTTTTTTTGATTTTTCTGTTATTATTTTTTGCTTGCATCATATCTGTATTAAAACTAGTAAACTTATCTAAGACGTGTAAAAGGCAAACCAAATTATATACGCAAAAAAAAAGAACAATTTAGTTAACAACAAAAGTAACAACCAACAATGTATAAATATGACAGTAAACTCTTATGATTAGGGTCTGTATCGCTTTCTATAGACAGAATCCCTTTTTTGAAAACATAAACGGTACTATTTTAGCGTTTACATTGTCTGTTTGCTATTATTTGTTAGGGGTACAATCTTGCTTACTTCAACACAACATTGTTTTTTTTGCGTTAAACCCGATAACCAGCATACAAAAACAACACTTCACTCTATAGTTTACCGTAGTTACTACGAATCAGCACAAATTATATACAGGGCTAACAACCATAATACCTATAGGTCTTTGTAGCAAAGTTGTTGCGTAGAAAAAGATCTAGGACTAGATTTAAAACAAATCGAAACAATGAATACTACATATTGAGGCATTAAACATCATGTAACATATACTACTAAGATATATTAAACATTTCTTATGTTCTAACATGCTTTTTATATCCTGTTTGATGCAAGTTTTTGTTTATTTTTAATCGCATACAATTGACTATTTTCAAAAGTCCATACTGTGTAAAAATATCTTTTATTATTGTGAAGATAAGCAATACATTAGGTACTTGCTCTCTCACACTAAAGATGTCTAATGTGCAGCAATGCTTTGGCTCCATAAATTTGACTTTGTTGTACTTGCAGCAACACATTTGTTTAAAAAAAAATATATAACGGTTTATTTGCAAGACTCTTCAGATCATTTTTTATATAATATCTCGCTACTTTTTCTGTACCTCATGCAGGCACGCTAAATATACTTTTGCTGATATAACAGAGCTTGATGCAAAGTATGTTGCAGAATAAAAATATTACCTATCAATGTTCAACTAGGCGAAGTATCTATTTAATCTATAAATTATTACGCAAGTCTGCCGTATATGGCCTGATACGACTACAAGCCCTAATAAAAAGTACACTTGTACTTTTAGGTGACACAAATCGTGTTTGAATATTAACTTGGTACTAATGGTACACACCACATACAATTTTTAAATATAACTGTGTTATGCCGTATATTTTACTAGCTTATCGTTATATGTTTTTATGTAACACAAAAAGTATATTTTGCACATAAAATATATGGATACATATGACAGAACTTGTAATCGTTGAGTTTTAAAATATTCTCAGGACTTTGAGCATATTTTTTTTGGTCTTGTGTAGGTATTTACTGTTTTATTATGTTTTATACATACAACACAAGTGTATAACCTGCTCATTTTATTTTTGTGATGTTATAGAATCATAGTTCATGCAAAAAAATATATATTGCTGAAAATATTACATATTGAGGCTAGCCGTATTGCTTAATAAATTTCACTGCTATCAAAACAAAACTTATATTATTTCATGCATATATACATACTTATGTATCATTTTATTAGCAGAAAAGCATTTTTAATAAACTTATGCTGCGCATATCGCATCTTTCTATAAGATTGCCCCAAAAAGTCACATTTTTGCGAACTCTGATCAGCTCACACAACTCTACGTGCGGTTCGGTGTAAATTATGCAAGCACTTTCACAGTATTTTTACGCAATATTTTGTATACATCTTGCTTTTTACCTATCTATCCCTAAATTTTATTAATCAAATTGTGATTACAGCAGTTACAATATATACTATTTGGTCGATCACTAGATAAAAATGGTTGATTTGTACAGCATACCTGTTCTTATACCATTATATTACTTTTTTGCGTAACAATCATGCATATATAGTAGGTAGGGTGCAAATGATACAGTTTTGCTATAGTCTACTTAACTCATGGTGTATTTTGTTTTTATATCACTGTAATAACAGAATGTCAAATATGCAGTTCTCTAAATATTGGACGATTTAGAATAAAAAGATTCTTTAAAAGTATACATTAGATGAAAAAAACCAATATAGACCGGCAGATTATGCAGGGATAGGCAACAAAAACAAAAAATATGTACACGCGAATTACAAAGTTAACATTTTTTTTTTACTTCAATATTATAATTTTTTTTATTTTCAGACAGTTTTTTTTCCAAGCGGCTGTTGGGTATTATTTTGTACCCTTTGAAACACTTTAAAAAGTAAATCGGTTTTGTAAAAAACAACTCTTGTAATTATAAATCTTATTTATTGACGCATATTTTAAGCAGTAAAAAAGAGAAAAATCCAGTTGGTTACAACAAATATAAATTCGGCCCATTTTTTTTAGACAAAAAAAGAAACATCTAATATAAGAATATCTTAAACAAAAAAAAATTGCATAGATAACAGTAAATAAAAAGCTGACTCTTTTTTATGTACACTTCTTTTGCGAATATAACTAAGATACATTTAATTTTTTTTCTTGCCTTCTAGTTCTTTTGTGAGCTCTTATTATGCATAATTGCATGCGTTGTTTTATACACTTACATTTTTTTTTGTATGTTCTGTAGTTCCCTTGTTATTATACTTTATGTTTTTTAGTATAAGATGTTTTTAAATGCTTGATGCCAGGTTTGCCTTATACTCTTTCACAATATAGTACAAAATATGCCGCCTTTTAGGTTACTTATTGAACGCCGTCATGCTTTTTTTTTGTTTCTTGTTGCGGTTTACGTAGTAGCCACGCACAAGCCAAAACTTATAAAAACAAAATAAAAAAAAATGTTTGTATACGTGTAAGACTAGATTTTTTTTTCATTATGTTTACGAGTCAAAGAACAATAAACTGTTTTTCTTGTTTTAATGTTTATTTGACCCGTCTTTTTTAAAATTTGTGATATACAAGAGCAAAGAAAGAGTTTCAGAACTGCGTTTGCTTTTATTAGTTTGCTGTTTAGGGTCAAAGTGTAGGCAGCAAAATATTAAGTACGCTGATTTAGATGCAAAAATTACACAACAAATTGTACTGGAATTGACTAGGAAAGTCTTACAGCTGAAATTTTTTTTTCTACCAAGTATTTTGCAATATTAATTATTGGATCAAATTTAGATTTCGAGGCAAAGTTTGCATGCGTTAACATTGTTTGACAAAACAAAATATATAATTTAGCATTTATCTGTAATGGTAAAAAGCAAAAAAGACCCTTGCAAAAATAACGTTTTTGACAGTAGCGTTTTAAAGTGTCAATACTGTTGTCAGTATTGTTGAAAATTAATAATATATGTTAATACATATTTTAAGTTTTTGACCAATGTCACGTATGATTCCTTTACCTTATTAGGCTTTCGTGTTAACATGCGCAGTCAATTGTCATTTTTAATGCATTTATTGTCTTCTGAATAGGTACATATTTTTTTTGCGGTAAAGTAAACTATAAGCTAAAACTGCATATAAAAGAAAATGTATTAACTAAAAACTGTACAACAAACGCATTGAAAGCCATAATTGAACGGGTTAAAATTGACCCTATAAGATTCCTCAAATAGCAACAATACTATTTTTGTACTGTTGTGAATACAAGAAAACGTTCTTTTTTGTATTTTGAACAAGGTTTTTATTAGCTTCACTGTAAAATAAGGTTGTAAACATACACGATCATATACATATACATAAGAAAATCAAATCAAGTATACCAAAGGATGTGGCTAGAGGTTGGTGGCAAAGCTGACGACCCAACGCACATTTTATGCGGATAAACACATCTTTTATTGTTTTAACATTATAACGGCTTTGAGCAAGGCTTCAGGTGTTTTTTTTTTCTTCGTTATGCAAAACACATGTTACGATATTTATTTACTATTAGCTACGATTACTAGAAGTGTATAAATCAGGACGCAGTATTAATATCGGGTCATGCCGTACATAAGCTATGCAAATATGTTTCTAGCGTTAGAATATATACAAAAACTTGTTAAGTTTATGAATATCTTTTTCTGCTACTTTTGTATACAAAAATACACTTTTTTATGTAAGTTTTGTTTTTCTAGGTATGAAGCTTTTTACGATTAAAAATTTGCAATTGCATGCTTTTTTGCATGGTGTAATTGCAATTTATGTTAATTCTGCCATAATGTTCATATATATATTATGCTGATAAAAATTTCTTTTTTTTATATACATTGTCAAAAAAAAAAAAAAAAAAATACTTTTTTTTTTGTTTTTGCAAGAAACATCAAAATTAAAAATCCAAACCTGTGTTTCTTGAGTCAGGTGGTATGTAACGGCAGGTTGGGAAGTCTAGTTTAACAAAGCAAAACTGTTTTATGTAGTTTGTGTGCATACCTAAAAACATCTTGTATTTGCTTTTTATATATTAAATGCATTACTTACAGTTGGCTGTGTGCAAATGACAGCATGTCTTTAAATGCATACAGTTTTTTACAATAAGATGTCTGATTCACACGACACTGCATTATTCATAGTCTTTTTACACAACGCATTTTCTACGTAACTCACGCTATTATTATATGGTCGCATGCAAAAATACCACTTATAACGGCAATCATCAATATTATTTTTATTAATCTAAATTTCTTTTACCAATATATTGTTTTTTCTTGTTTATAACCAGTTTTTCTTTTTTTAATATTTAACATCGTAACACATTACAAAAGTATTACTGAAAACTGCTTTGCAGCTGCAAACTTTTTATACATTGGGTTTACTAAGAAAAAAAGAAAAAATGTCATTTTCGTTTTTTTATTGCATTAAGAATTAAAAAAAGACAAAAAATCTTTTCATAGTAAAACCCATGTTTCCTGCGTTTATTATGCAGCACTGGATGCAAAACAGTGCCCTTTTTGATATAAATAACATACGCAACAGGCAATTGATTTGCTTTGTATTTATATATTTTGAAACGCCAAATCAGGCAAAATATTTTACGTATAGCTTTTATACTATACTTTTGCAATATTGAAATTTTTGCGTACATTCTTTAGTCACTTAGGTGCTTTTAAATACATACTCATAAGGTCACAATTACATAATTATAGCTACTTATGCAATAAACCAGTGTAAAAGGCACACATCAATTTAGTATAGTTTAAGATCTCTATTTTCTCATGTATAATCTTAGTTAAATACTACAAAATGCAAATCTTTATTATAGAAAAATACACAACTTTTGCAATCTTTCTAAAAAAATGCAGAATCATAGTTTCGTATTCATATATTTTAACTATGTCAAATTTTGTATGCGTCTGTACATATATATATAGAAGGACCGTAAGCTGAAGACCCAAGCACATGCTTCCAGTGCCTTCCTGTCCTGCTATTCAGCCTTGACGAATATAAACTATATCTTTTAAGCGTTATGTATATCTGAAACTGTGTCTTTCTGTATATTTTTATATCTAGAAAGGCAAACAACGCAAAAAAAGCGGTGTGCGTAGTACCAACAAGTATTACAAAACAACCAAAAAATTGTTTGTTGTGTATTTGCAAGCATTTACTAGCTTTCAGCTTGCAGATAACGCAAAAGTGCGTTTTATTTCCGTAAAAAAATATTAATTAGAATACAAATGTCAAAAAAATGTAACATAAAAAAAATCTAGCACAATGCAATAACATTTTTTGGAACACAAAAAAAGACTTAAAACATAAAAAGTAACTTTTTATAGAACCGTGTTTTTTTTACATATGCATAGCTTTGCGGTACGGAATTTGTACTTTTAGTTGTAAAAAAAGTTTACAGATAGAAACTGATCATTGTTTTCCTACACATCTACAAAACACAATACAAAGTTTTTCATTGTGTTTTGTTACACGTTTTTTACAAAAAAAACTTCTTTTTATTATTTGTATGTATATGTACAAACTAAGTTTGGATCGCTTGTAGCTATTAAAAAAAAATCACCAACCGAACATACAACATAGCCATTTGCTACAAATAATATAGCCGAAATATAGAAAAACTGCTGTACACCTACAACTGGAACATTTGGCTAAACATTTTTTTTGCATAAATATGCTGCAAAGGCAAGTTTTAGGAACGACCTCTACTAAAACTGCTATTGGCTCTTACTTGCTTTATACAAGAAACTAGAGCATGGAAAGTAAAACTCTAAATGTAACTGTGCAAGCCTTTATGTGGTAGTTTTTTTACGAAAGGTCACGGATAGAAAGAACATAATGAAATAATTTATCTTGTTCTAAGTACATAACTAATATACAAATTTTAAAAACAAATAAATTTGGGTTGATGCAACAAGGTGTTCGGGTACTACACCTATTTGCAAAAATCTTTAAAGTACTTTTTTTTACACCCAGTAAAAAATATTTTACAACAAAATGTATCTATTTTCAAAAACTACAAGTAAATATAAAGTTGGCAACTATAAAACAAGCACAAAGACAAGTTGTCGCAATTTTAGCACTATTTTTTCGTAGGAAGACAAAAAAATGCATAAAATTTATGTTTAGAAAACTATTTTTAAGTGACTTGCGTTATAATCATATCGACCTTTCTAGATATAAAAACAATTTTTGCACTAAACAGATCATAAAAGCACTTAATTTGCACAATTATGCAGGCAAAATAAAAAGGTTTATCAAACTAAATGCGACTCTTTTCTACCAAACTTGACGATTTTTTGCGTATTACGACATTTTCTGTATACTGAAAACGCTTTTATACTAACTAGCACATTTTTTTGCTCCAATATATTTATTCTATACCAAAGAAAAACTAATACAATAAAGTACAATTTTAAAGCTATAATGTAACTTTTTTCTATGCTTGTACCACCTTTTTTTTAATTACGAATAAAAAATGTCCCACTTGAATTTTAATTTTGTATTTTAATCCATAAATATTAGTGTGTATACGGATAAGTATTTTTGTAAATACAAAAAGATTTTTTAAGAATTGTTGACTTTGCAAAAGTTTTTTGGAATTCTGTCTTAAATTATTCTTGTAAAAATATGCAGTGCAAACCACTTCCACTTATGAAAATAAGCCACCATACATATAAACATCAAAACTGCGAACCATGTTCTGTACATTCCAAAAACAATTTAATATTTTCTTTTTTTCGAATTTTGATAATTAACATGTTGTTTTTTTAATTAAAGATTTTTTGTATATATAAATATACTTTTTCTAGTACATACTGCATTCTTGCCGTTTTAATATAACAGAAAAACCTTCTTAATTCTATTCATCCGACACGTCAAACAAAGAAAATCATAGAAAACATTAAGATGAAAAATACAAAAGATGCTACATGCTGACAATGTACCCATAATCTTGCTATATAAGACAATTTCTAATATTTAAACAGCCCCGTTATCTAATTATAAGGTAAAATCATTATATGTTATTTGCTTCTTCTAGAATTAAGCTATTATGCACTACAAAAATGCAATTTCTTGCGCAGAATAGGTCAAAATAACAATGAACGTGCAAAAAAGTAATACGCAACATAGTATGCACATTCTTTTTGCATCACATATAGAATATATAGATGCCATATAAAAAAAAAACAACATATATGTGTGACAGAGCCTGAATTAATACAAAAATGACACAATGGATAGAAAATGCAACTCTGTAATAGGAGCTATCCTGATAACAAAAATGACAAGTGTGTTAGAAAAATTAGTAGCAAAAATATTATCACTGCAAATTACTATTTTAAAAGTATTCTATAAATTACTTAGAGAAATATATACAATGTACTACAGTGTATAATTAAAAAAAAGCTTATCTATAATATGTGTATTGAATCGCATACAAAACCAGATAAATACTGTATATTTGTGGTGCAACGAATTAAATTACAGGGCAGACAAACGTAAATTACTACTAGTTGTTTATCTGGAAATCATTACCGAAAAGACAGTAACCTCCAATCAGGGGCACCGAATAGGTATGATGCCCTAAAGGGAATGCAAACAATATCCCCTACCCCAACATAGCAATACTGGCAAATACGGCGATTATAAACCCTTAAGTTAATTCTCAGAGTTTTATATTTTGCAGTTTCTATAGAAAGACGCTTTAGTTAATCTCTCGAATTATATAAAATATAAAATTAATCCGTTTTAAGATATGCCATACCAAGTGACTTTGTAGTGATTTTTATTTTATGTAATAAAAGGAACCGTAAGTTCTGTCAAATAACAGCTTTTATATACAAATGTGCTATCTTAAGTAATGCATATGTTTGGAAATCAGTTCTATCATCTATATATGGCGACAGAGATAATTATGTTGTAGTTTATTATTTTACGGATAATTTGATGATACGCAAAAAAAATAACCTTCTACTTTTTTTTATAATTACAAAATAATCACTTGATATCAGCACACACTCGTTTTTTGATTTTTATTTTAAAAATACCAATAAAACATCTTTAAATAAACAATATGTTTGTAAAATTTAGCTTGCACAAGCTCTTGCTGTTTTATAAAAAACCCTTATCTCTAAGATCTTAAAAGTGTCAAATCACTACTCTTTAAAATTTTTATTTCTTTTCATACTATTATCAAAGCTCCCCTGCTCTCGCATTTTTTAGGGATTTTAAGTGGAATTACATAAACAAATATGTTAAAAAGAAAATACTTTATTTTAAAAAATCAAATATTTTTATAATTTGTACAGTAGAAAACAATATCCAAAAAAAGTAGGTAAATTTTATTTTTTCAAAAAAAGGCCACGCTAATTGAAAATAATTGTATTATAGGTCAACAATTAATAAAAAAAGTTTACCAAAATGGTAGTGAAAATAAAGTCCATATGACATAAGGCCCTATTTTTGCGGCGCATCTGCCTATAATCGTACTGTAAATCTGCCATTTCTTTATGATTTTGTTCTATGATGCAAAGTTTGAACTTTTCCTCGTAGACAGGGCTACATATTGTTTGCAAGCAATATGTTTTCTGCGCACGGTTATCCGAAAAGTAGACATGCCCGTGCAAGCAGTGGGGTCGTAATGGCCTTGCCGAAACAATACGAGATAAATGTATAACCAAAAAACAAGTTATAGTTATACTGTACACAATACTCGATAACAACAGCATGATGAAAAAATAAACTTCAACGACTAGGGTTCCATACTAATTTTTATAATTTACAGGCTTTGGAAAATGTGGATTAAGACAAGATAATAGATTTATGATAATGTTGAACATTTAAACTCAATGCAAGCAAATATTGCATCCGAACCTTTGTAGCCTTCTCAAAAGGCAATAGTATACCGACTATAATTTTCATGAGAATTTATTTAGATAACCATTTCCAAGCACTATTCTAAGAGATTTGAAGCTTGCAGTGTACTGGAAGTATACAATATGAAAAAAGGTGAACCCAAGTAGGCGCGCACTACAAGAGGAGGCAGGGTGAGCTTTGTTTAATGTTTTGACACGCCTGAATATTGAGATGGGTTTTTTTTTTTCGTGCGAATATTTTTAAAATTTAAAAAAGTTTAAAATACAACTTTGTATAAAAAAAAACATACATAAAAACAACATAAAAAATTGTTTTTAAGCCGGTCTTTTCAACAAACACTGACAACCCCCTGGCCTTAAAATTTCCTGGGTACGCCACTAAAGACATGTGCATGATACAGTAATAACACAAAATGCAGCAACAACATAGCTTCAGGCCTTGTTGTATCGTATGTTAAGTACTATATTCCAAAAAATATTTATAAAAATATTTTTCATATAAACCATTGACTACTTGCTGGGTAGAACAATGTATCTTATTTTAAACTAATACAGCTAAAAAAATAAATATGCGAATTTATATAAAAAATAAAAATTACGCACGATAGACTACTGAAAAACATAAACAATAAGATCCGCCTATTTTTTGTTTTTGTCCCTACTATTATATACTGCATGGAATAAATTTAGCTGCTAAAAACAATGTCCTCTATATTTTTATGCCGTTGACTACTTTGCTAAACTATTCTAACCTATTCAGTATGTTACCAATTGAAAATTGCAGGCTCCAGTACCGCTATCTAGCTTGTGCTCAAAAACAGATCAAAGACTACTCGGGTATTACAATGTAAAGCTTTAACTCATCCGTTCCTAGTTGTCAGTCATAAATGTTTTTTTTTAGGCGGTTGGCAAAACTAAAAAGCTTTTGTATTTTATTTAAAAGGTAGATAGATTTAAACATTATAAAAAAGATGCAAAATTTACAAAAAAGATGTATAATTTTTACAAATAGATTATGAGAAAATTTCATAATATAAATTTAAAAATTCCTACAGTTAATAATTGATATATAAATCTTGTTACAGCAGCTGCATAAGTACAGTTTTTCGGTACGTAGATAACTTAACCTACGCAGACGGTGTTATTGTCAAGCCTGATTGCTTTTGTTTTGACAGTAAGACTTACATGATACAGTGTTTTTCTGCCAACTAGCATGTGTCTCACAATGAATTTTGCTGGCTTCGGTTTTCACTAAAAAACTGATTTTATTATATTATGCTCATATAAAATCGACCTAAGAAAAACTTATTGTAAATTTTGTGTGATACTGCGGTCATTTTTTTTCTATTTAGTAAATTCTGGCATTATCCATACATTTCATGACTTTATTTAAATGTGTTTGTCGTCGTCAGTAATGCGGCTAATTCAGCCATTAATATACTTTATTTTACCACATTTACAGTTTCATCGAAGATAACCTTTGCTGAAAAACACTTGCTGCTACACCACTGCATAAAACAAAACTTACGGCTATTTATTGTTGTCACTGTCATAACTGCGTTTATATGTTGTTTGAAAACTGCTTGTAATTGCGTCAAGTGCAAATAAAATATGACTCGTTCATCACACGCTTTTTTATACTTTATTGTAACACGCATTTTACGCAATCAAAAACTGGGTTGTCTTTTTTTGGTTTCTTTTGTTCGTTGTTCTATGTCGGCTAGTTTTTGTGTTGCTCATTTTTACGTACTCATCTAGCGATTATGCCAATTTGAACACTAGACTTGCAAGTTTAGCATGTAGTACACAAAAGGTAAAATTCCCTATTCTGCATATGGGTTATGGCTTAATGAGGTTGGCTTCTTTTTTTAACTTTTTAAATATATCTGGTGTACAAAAATCGTCCTCTTGCGCCGCTTTTGTATACCACAGCTAGTTCTCGTGCTGTTTGGTATCTTGATTAGGGTTCGTACAACCCCGGGGTAAAAAACCCGGGGTATTTTTTCAGCTTCTTTTTACACCCCGGGGCCCCGGCCTTTTTTTGTTATAGAGGGACAAGAGCTATGATAATTCAAGCCTAGTTAGTGATGCGCAAAGACACGACCGTAAAGATCGTTTGCATGGCCATCATAAATGTACATTATCAATCTGTTGTCGTGGTCATTATATTTCTAGCCCCTTACATAAATATGGTTAAAAGATATTTTACAATAGGTGCCAAACGGGCACTATTACGTAAACATGACCAAAGGCGGTCAAATGCGTCATTTCGAATAGGTATCAGTTGGATAAGTCATATATTAGTACAAGGAGAAAAAATTTTAGCACAATAAATAGTACAAATGGAACGAAAAAGACGACACACCTCGGAAGAAAGCCCTACACGAATGTTTAAAATAACCTTGTGGAATAAATGGCAGCAAAGAGATATGAACATGCGACGTATCTGTAAATATGATAGTTGAAAAGCTGCGAGAATTGTCAATTTTAGGCTAGAACAGCTTTACATAACAGTTAAATACAGTGGACTTATCGTTTTTTAAAAAGAAAAAATCGGTCATTAAGACGAACAACCAGAAACTCTTTCATTTCCGATAATATTAATAAAAACAGGATAAGGGGTATAAAAGAGAAATATCTATTATGAAGAAAAGAATTGATAATATTGTACTTATTAATATGGATCAAACTGGTGTCTATTACCAAATGCCGCTATTAAGTACTATGGAATTTAAGGGAACGAAATGCGTGAATATCTGAGAAATGATTCATCAGGCGCAAGAGTCACATCGATGCCATCATGCTGTTCTGATGGCAGCAAATTGCCTGTTGTTTTTATGTATAAGGGGAGTACGAATGGTCGAATACGCAGGGAATTTGACAACAGAGAGAACAATTACCCATGAGAAATAATATACACAGTGGAGCGCAAAGCTTGGACATATCAGCATGTTCTGTTTTTCTGGATTGATTTAGTGCTTTTCCCATTTATAAATTCAAGACCCAGTGATATCTTTTGTTTAATACTAGATAATATGTCCGCCCACGTATCAGATCCAGTTGTAAACAGAAAAAAAGATACAGGTGTGCATTTACTTTTTTTTCTCAAAGGGTTCACAGCTAAAATTCGGCCGCTGGATGTAGGCATTAATGCGCTTTTTAAAAATTATGTAAGGAAAGAATGGTCGATGATAAACAGAAGTATATTAGGCCCATTAGAAAAAAGAAGAAACGTAGCAAATACAAAACAACACGCCTGGGACAGTTTAACCACAATTTTAGCCGTTACACTCTTTTAATAGAGTTCTCAGCAATTTCAATTAAAATATTTTTTTTTATAAATCAATTTTTTATAAAACATGCGAAAAAATTGTTCTTACATAAAAAACAGCAAAAATTATAAATTGTCTATAAATATGGCCTAAGTAGCAGTTTTCGATAAGCTTATCAATAACGAACGATTTTTTAATAACAGAATTAATCTATAAATGAATAATGAAAATACACATTGAAAAACATACCCAAAAACAAACAATGTTTCATTAAAACTGTGTATTTTTTTGCTGGGGTTATTTTTTTTGTAAAATTAATCTATTACTCGCATTTCCTATATTATTCTTTGCCTTTCAAGGCAGTAATAGACGGGAAAGACGGTGATTGCAATGTGAAAAAACTTGTGTTGTTGTTATGCTAGTTTGCTGGCATTTATAACGTCAACATTTACAATTTGCATGATCATCGCGGATTTCCTTAATAAAATTACCAGGCCCCACTTCTTCTTCTCTAAATAAAAATCCAAGTGTAGATTAATTGTAATCTAGTAAATCCCATAAAAACTTCCTTATCTAGTTGCTCATATATTACTTTTTTTTTACATATCCTTTTACTTTTTGTTCTGAATGGGGTGTGCTTTTAAAACAGTTCTATTTTATTCATTCAACTTCTTCTTTGAATAAAGGCTGTATTTTTCTAAAAAGAATGGTTTACATAGTATTATGTGCACGTTGAGAATCCCATCATAATTCTTGCGTGGTTGTATTTAGTTTTATTTTATCTTGTTGTTGCATTTTATCGGGGTAAAGGGGTGGTCGGAAATCAATACGTTATCGCTAAAAAAAATACTATAAGTGCCAATAACGGGCTTACATACCCAGCTACTATAATTACATATTCATTTATGTGACCGGGTGAGAAACAAAACTTTACACAACTTTTTTACTCATGAAGCATATAAAACTATATAATATTCATGTAAAAAAGCCTCTGGTGTCGAAAGATGCAACTGATTGCATGTAAAACCAGTTGTATGTAAAGACTGGGTATAAAATTATTACAAATAAATTTTCTAATAGAGTTTAATTTGATAAAGTAGAAGTACCGGAGAAATAATATACGCAACTTTGGGGATTTTTTGTTTGAGCTATATCACTACATAGATTGAAAAATCAAGCTTCTATCTTATATAAAAGTAAAAAATTACTGTTTTTTACCTTATCGATAAGATAAGTTTTTTTTTGTAAATCGTTTTGAACGCGTAGAGAACGTATACAGTAATTATAAATAAAAAGGTTA
Source organism: Agrenia bidenticulata (assembly GCA_034694785.1). NCBI lineage: Eukaryota > Metazoa > Arthropoda > Collembola > Entomobryomorpha > Isotomidae > Agrenia > Agrenia bidenticulata. The sequence goes on along the minus strand of JAQFYM010001181.1, from coordinate 19,615 downwards.
GTTAATTCTATAAATTGGATTTTACATTTACCCAAGGCAAAGACAGGTTTTTTTGACTGGTGGGGTAAGAGTGGGTTAGTTATCGATAGTTTTTTGCAATAAGCATTGTGTAATAAGAGACAGGACTTACAATATCTATTTGCAAGCAAGAAAATTGATCGCAATAGAGAGGGTGCGGCGTAACTTTTAAGCAAAAGTTTAAGCCCCTATGCCATAAATTAGAAAATAAACAATTTAAAAGGGGTTTTACTTCTCCTACTCTTCTTCGTCTGCCCCTCTATTGCTTCTTACTTTTACAATACAAAAAGTTAGCGTTTTTGACTTTTTTTATATATATCACATCATTTATTTACAGTAGAATTTTTTTTTGGATAAGAGTATTTGCGCATGCAAATGATTTTTTTACGAATGGTTTAGCATTATAAATGGTTTGAATCAAAAAAAAAGCATTTTATAACAAAAAATAGTTGGGTATCTAAATATATGTCATGATATTAAAAAACTAGTACCATTTAGAAGATTGCTTAATTAGGTATGGATTCAATAGAATAAAACTGCTTGTAAATAAGTTGTGCAATAGATCAAATATCAAAAAACTTAAAAGCAGTTTATAAAGGTAAAAATGTATTTTATAAATTAGTTCAAGCATATTTTTAGATTTCTTGTTCTTACCATTGTTTTGTATTTATTACCTTTTTTTACAAGATTATGAACACAATATTGATCATAAACAAACTCTCTTAAATCAGTTTTTATTAGCGCCTTATCTATAATTATACTAAGTTATATACAAAAATGTGCCAGATTCTGTTAGTTCGATTATATGTTTTATAATTGTAGTATTTAATGAGGATAAAAATATATGTGCATGTATTATTTTTATCAAGTAAAAATAAAAACCGTTTTCTTTGCAATTGAGTTTTCATTTTTTTGTATGTGTTCATAGTATTTTTGTATAATATCAAACCCGATTTTATAACTAAATTTAATCTTTATATTTTTCCAAAACCCGGCTCTGAAAACAACAGTCCACGACAACAATTTCTACGGTAATTATATGAACTTTGTATTTTTATTACAATTTTAATATATCATCATATTTAAAAAAAAACTACTAATCAGCTTTTGTATCCAAAAATCATTACGTAAGTAAGTGTCGAAATTTCTTGACGTATTTTACTTTTTTAAGTTTTCTTTTCGTGTAAGACTAACAATTTTTTGTATTGTTATGCATTATAAATGTATTTTTGATTTAATGGTATTTTCAAATACTAAATAGCGTGTAGCTTTGTGTTTGAAATGTTGTTTTATGCGCGTGTTAGACGAATAAGCATAAATTGTTTCGTAAAAAGATAAACGTATAGCTTTCGAACAACCAAATTATACCAAAAAAAGCCATAACAAAAGTTTAGTTTAATGATCAGTTTTTTACTGTCACGGAATGCTAAAATGAGCAAAAAAAATGAAAGTAAGAAATTCGTATTTTTATTGTCTCTAAAATGACACCGTAGGTACAATAATGATGCGCAAACTTAAAAAAAGCAAAAAATACAAGAGTAGCGTTAAGTTGCCTGTATATTTGTTACTAAATGACTTTGTATATTAGGAAATATGTTTCGTAATTTCTTTTCTTTTTTTTCTTTATTTCTTATCGAAAAATTATTGGCAAAAAATATATTAAATTTATGCATTACTACAAATCCCGTTTCTTGGGACAATTTTTTCTACGATTGACCTTTTTTTCTTCTAGGTATAAAAGTTACATGTGTATAAAAATCAATGAATACAAAGAGTTGTTATATCTGAAAATTCTGTAATATATGTCATCAAACAGCTTTAAAAGTTTTTTTTTTTTTACTTTTTAAAATAATTGTTTTTCTAAAAACCTGAATTTCTTTAAACAGGATGCCAAAAAAAAATACGAAAATCGGCTTTAAACACATGTCTCTTTATTTTGCATCTGCACTTTCATACAATCAACTGAAGCCCACTAGAGATATAAATACTATTTGTAAAGGTTTACCTTTTTTCGTATTTTCGTTCTATCAGTATTTTTAAACTAGCCTACAAGTTGTTTATGAATGCTAAAAAATTAGCACGCGCAGAATGAGTACCATCTAGAATTATTCGTGTGTATTTCTTAATTGTTAATACTTTATACGAAAAGAAAAAATGACTAAAAAATGTCATATTGCACTATATTTGCTAAATATTGTAAACTTTAAAACTGCGCATGCACAAAAAAGTACTTGCGTGCAATAGCGCTGCATCTTGCTACGTCAAATTTCAATTACCGCTGCTTTTCGTTGAACTTACAAAAAACTAGTTCGTAAAAGCTTCTTGAAACAGCAAAACTTGTATATGATAAAATGTTTACAAAAATTGCTTGCTACAGATTGTGATTATTTAACAATATGTATGTCGCCATAAGGCTATATTTTTGTTCAATATATTAATATTGATAGATTAGACTTATACTTGTGGTAATTGTCGGGGTCTGTAAAATTGAAGTATGTTTTCCTTTTAAAAACAAATTATGTTGGAGTCTTGCATAAATTTGTTCTATATTTGCATTTTAACTGCAGCAAGACCTTAGTAACAAAACCAGTACCTTGCCGCGCAAGTAATTTATATTTTTTCATATAAAATAAAAAACTATTATTATAATTTTGTAGTAACCTACTTACGACTTTATAAAAAATCGTCATTTTTACCTCTCGTAGAAAATCATTTTTTTGTATACGAGCTTTTACAAATTTACTTTACAAAAAATGTCTCTATCTGTAAATTTTCCTGTTTGATAACATAATCATAAATACATTTATAGTGACTACAAATTAAGAGGACTGATTTATCAATTAGATCTTGTATTTTATCTTTTGTTTGCCTTTGATATCTATACGGAATTATTTAAAATCTGCAATTGTATATATGTAAGAACTTTGTATATCGCTGACTCATAAGCGTATTTTTTTTCAATAAAAAATGAAAAAAGAAAAATTAATTGTAGTTTTTGTATAATACAAGCATTTTTACAATGCAAAATTATACAGAAAAAAACACCGAGGTACCCCGGGGTTTCCCTGAGGTAGAAATGTTGCAAAAATTTATAAAAACGTAAGGGCCTCGGGTTTACGGACCCTAATCTTGATGTTACGTGGCGGGCAGAATTTTTTTTTCTAGATTTTTAGTTTCCTGTTTTGTAACCAATTTTTTTCTAGCTAAAAATTACCAAAAAGTATTTTTGTTTTTGCTTGATCTATCTTGCAATGATAAAAAAAAGACGTTGATCGTCGACCACAAAAAAAATACCAAACTTGTTTAAGATTTAAACTGCAAGTTTTTATTACTCGTCGGACAGTTTTTAAAGTTAGTATGTAAATCAAGTTACCATAAGGATGTTTGTTGAAAACTTGCTAATCGAACAAGTGCCGACAATCTGGGAAATGTATACTAGACCAAATCGCTGTATCGTGGTGATCGTCGATGGGTAGCCTATCATAATGTCAAGTTTTATGGTTGCGCAGCTTATGCAATGTGTTAAAGATGATTTTAAAGCACTTGCGCATTTGAAACGTGTTTGTGAATTTCTTACTTGCAAACAATATGTTTCGTATGAGTTTACTGCCAACACTGGTTCTAGACAATACTTTAAGTTTATCATGCATTTCGCTTAAAGGGCGTAGGGGTAATTTATACAAATGAAAATGGTTTTTCTGCTAAAAAAAACGCCACAACTGAAACCAGTTGTTTCTCTTTGTATGGTAAAATATATTAATCCACATTTTTTTTTTGTAATTGACTTGCAAATGGACCTTTGCGGTATGATAGCTGTCTTAATCGGTATATAAAACGTTCTAGATAATACCAAACCGTTTTTTTGTACTTGGTAATTGAATATGGGTTGACACTGTTTTTTTCAGGGTATAAGCGCACTTTTTGGTATAAAACATATTTATTGATTTGTACTAATTTATATTAATGTTATACAGAGTACTGTTTAAAATAATAAGTGCCCCTTTTAATTTAGATATCATATAAAATTATAGCAAATAATTTATCAGAAAAAAGTTGGTAACCGCTTTGATAAGAAAATTTTTTCTATATGTTTGGTTTTATTGATTTTTTAGTACATGATTTCAATTTTTATAATATTATAATACGATGTTCAAAGAAATACGCTTTGCTTTAAATGAGCATATCAAACCTAAATGTTAGTTACACAAGCCTTAAGAATGTTATCTAAACTATATTTTTGTTCATAATTTTTTTTATCTTTAAATTTTTCAATTTTAACATTTTAAATTTAGAAATAAATGTTTAAAGTTTTGATCTACGAGTTTCTAAGTTTTTTGCATCTTAATAGAGGCAAAAAAAAGCAAAAAAACAACTGGATAGACAACTACCAGGATCTCAAAAATTGCATAAATATATTACTTTATGCTTTGGCATATGCCAATATGCAGCCATTTTTTTTATTCATACAGGCGTGTCATGTTATAGATATTTTTTAGTATCACGTATATAATAACAAAAGGTCTTAATTAATATACTTTACACGCAAATTACTGTAGAATAAAAAAAGACCCGTATAAAAGAAACACAATGTATGCTCGTGTTCTGGTAGGGTTCGAATTACTTGTTTCTATATCTGCTTCAGTGTTTTATTTACATTGTTTTTTTTATTCGTATTTGTAATCAACGTCTGTTACATTAGTGCGGCGTAGAGCATACGATTGCGTTTTTGCTGCAAAACTACAAAATTTACTTGCAAACAGAAACACTGAAAAAGCTATTTGTACTATTCTAAATGTGATGACACGTCAAAAACTGTCTAGTTACGTTTTTTTCTTTCATAAAGAAACTATGGCGGGCTTCTTATTGTTTGGTTCTTTTTTTGGTACAAACCTGTTTATTAAATACAAAAAACGAATATTTTACAACTAAGGAAAAGTGCTTTTTTATATTATCAACAATTTTCATAACATATTTTCAGATTTTTTTTCATTTTAATAAAGTGTCAAAAAAGGTCAATAAGTATAATGGTTTACAAGTTGATTTTAGTGTATAGATCAAAAACAATTAAACGGATACCTGTAAGATACGTATTTACGTTTGTATCTATAGAAATCTATTTCTTGCAACTTGCAAATGCAATTATAGAAAATATTGATTACTGATATAAAAACTGCAAAATTCTGCAGACATGCAAAAACTGCAAAAAAACGTTGGAAATGTACCCATTTTTTTAAGATTTTGCATTTTTAGTATTTCAGAAGGCAAAAGTACCCAGCGCATATGCTTAAAAAAACGGTTTTTATATTTCTGGTTTTTCGAATTTGCACAGCAAAAAACATGCAATAGAGGCAATGATTAGCGTATTTTACGACAGAAAATTCATTTTATAACTGAAAAAGTATTTACTTTAACAAAAGAAGCATACAGGTTATTTGTGAAACCCGCGTGAAACAAAATGATTATGATGTATATAATACTGTCAATTTTATGCTTGTAGCTAGTTGCTATATTTGGAAATTTACAGCATAAGTTACAAAAAATTAAACGTTAGTTATTTGTATGTTTAAGTACAAAAATTTTGCAATAAAATAGTACAAATTGAAAAACTTATAACTATTGTTGTATTTTTGTTCTTTGACTGTGCCGGAATTAATATACTGTTGCAAGTAACATACACGTAGAAAATGCTTGTGTAAAAAAGTAAAGATATATACAATATAACAGAAACAAAACATACTCTGTATTGCTAAGTAAAGGCTCATATATTGATACACTTGTACACATACGAAAACTTGTGCGAATGTACAAGAAACGTGTCTTATGCAAAACAGTATCTATAATTCTAATTATAAATCACAAAAATACAAAAAGGATAGAAATAGCGACGTAAACTTGGAGTTAATTTGTTTTTCTGTTGTTTAAAAGTATATCGTAGAAAATACTTATTTCATATTAGTATTCTTATATTGTTTAAACTGTTTTTACAATTCCTGAAAAATGCTTAAAGGAGATACGGGCGCGATCCAAGAGGCCATAGAGAAAAAGTGTAACCCCATGTCTTCCGACGATTTTTCACACCGCATTTTAATAGGAGAGGGGGTCTTTTTTTGTGCAGAAAAGTTTTTTTGCAAGACGATATAAAGAAAAACTACACAAACAAGGTTTTTAAAGTAAAAAAAGTCAAAACTTATGAACATCGAAAGTTTAGAGTTTGCAGCCTAATTTACAAAAAACACTACCTACCTTCTGGCTCAAAAATTCCTGCCTACACCACTGGGTAGATATTACATCTTTTTGGACTTAATGTGTATTTTTTGAGCACAGAGGCCTATAAGATTTATTCGAAATCTAACTGAGTTGAAAATAGGCTGATTAACAGTTACAAGTAGCTTTTGCGTTGGAGTTTGCCTTTTATATATACCCAAAAAAATAAACCACTTATTGTGTCAATAGCATCCCTAAAAAGTAGTTTTATAGAATGCACGCACAAGAACACAGCTCTATAGTCAAAACAATGTTCATTACATGTATAAAGCATACATTTTTACTTGTAAATGTTAATTATTGTAAAGTTGAATATATTTTTACGCGTATAAACACGTATAAATATGATAAAACAAAGAGAATTCCTCTATATGTTACCAGTTAATGCATTAAGTAGTCTGTACTACAAATGTATGGTTTTACGTTAATTTTTTTTAAGGTTTTGAAAAACAATAGAAAATAGTCGATAAAAGGGTGTAAAACGTACGTATACATTTTCTAGCATGTACAGCATACCATTTAACCGCTTGCTATGCGTGTAAATACAACATGCACATAATATAATTATGGCAAACTAAGCACCACGGTGTAGAGATCTGCGCTAGACCAATGAACCACCGGACATAGTCGGACTGCTGTTTAGTCTTGCCTGGTTCAGTAAGACACACATTTTAGCTCATGTTGTTAATTTTACCTCTGTTTTTATTGCATTTTCAAACAGCCTGGTTTTTTCGTCCGGTCCTTTTTGCCGGTTTGGTTTTTTTTGTACAAAGTTTACGTATCGTGCGTTACGGTCTGATGCAGACTTTATCTAATAAGTGCGGGCGTATATTTTTTTATTTTCGGATTTTTATACGCGTTTTTTTACAGTGAATATATGCAAAATAAGCATGTTAAAAAGATCGTAATTCCTAGATGATTAACATTACGTTTGTTGGCTTAGATATATTACAATGATTAGTAAATATTCATGCAGCACATTCCGCTTTACGTCTTTGTCTCAGCACCCATTTATTCCTACTTTTGCCACTAAATCTTTACAATGCTTCTATATGTTTTGTCAACCTGCTGATAACACCAAACGGCTTTTTTTAACCGTGTCTCTACTATGATAAAACTGTCTAGAAGCGAACCATTTATATTTTAATATCGTTAGTAAAATTTTATTTTTGTGAAACGCGAACTGGCTGGTTGATTTTCGGTTTTACGTCATTAATTTCAACCCGTAAAATGAATTTTCCTGCAAAGGCTCTGCTCTTATGTTGCTAATCCTAGTTTATCCTGTCATGCCCTTATAGGCGACATGAATCTCAGTATGGCAATTTTGTTTATACCTATTTGTACCTGCGTATAGCCGTTTTGCCAATTGTCCTGTAGTGTTGTTAATCAGGTGGTCACAAACCGTGGATATGACTTTTTTAGATTATTCAGTTTTTTGAATTACATTAATTGCTGTTCTATGATGTTCAACCTTCCAGTTGACAAATTCTCAGTGCTTACTGCTACAAAATTTTAGCTGCATTATCGCTAACTAAAATTTTTGTTTTATTCAACTCATCTAATAATTCTTCTAATGTTAAAATGATTGGTCTAGCTGTTCTGTTTGGTGTTATGTATATTCTCACAAATCCAAAAAAAATTAATAAAAATTAAAATTCGAAAGTTTCAAATTTACATTTTTTGTGCGCTGTTTTTTTCTCTTTTTGTTTTGTAAACAACTACAATTTTTTTAATGATACTCATGTATTTATACAGCACGTCTCACAGTATTTAAAACATTCGATAATTTCTATCCGAACATGAAACCAATGCAATTCCATTTTAAATTCATATAGTACCGAATCTACTGAATTCTTTAGTATTAAACATTGGCACTTCTAATACAATGTTTTATGTATTATTTTCAGAGTATCTCTTTTATGTCCATATAATTAATATCTACATTTTTAAGTTTCGATATTCACTTAATGTTTTTCATATATCTTTGTTTAAATCGATTTACCATTTTTGACGTAATAACTTTTTCTGATTATGGCTTTTTTGTATAATTTTAAATAATTGGCTTAATACATCTGCTGTGACTACAACTTTTCTTTTTTTGTATTTAATAGCAAAATTAAATTCTTGATCAGCCTGTTTCATCGCATTAAAATCGTAAATTAGTAATGTCGGCTTCATTTCTTAAAAAGGCCCTTGCCCTGTGATTAGTTTTAAATTAGAATTTTCGGATTCTTTATATATATTGAAACTTCAATATTCCGCTTTCCACTTCCAACATTTCCTTTTACATTCAATGAATCATTTCTGTGTACTCGTGCATTGTTTACGGGTTCAGTTGACAGTTAATATTCCCCTTTTGTATTTTCTTTGGAACGCAAATTTTTTATACTTCAGTTGGTTGCGGCTGTCATAAAAACTAAGTTTTTTTTATACTCTGGTAGTTATATAGTGCTTTCTGCCTTACGTGCTAGCTATTCCTTTAGAAATGCCGTTTTATGTTTCTTTATATTTTAATTCCTTTCTTTATGCAAAGTCAGACAAATTTTTGTGCTAGCAAGCAAAAATTTGTATAAAGTCATTGTGCCATCCCATAAGCCCTACTATAGCCCGCAGTTGTTTATACCCTTTGCAGTCGTGCATACATACACGCCTCGTTTCGTTACATTTTAGCTAGTTTTTTTTTCTTGTACGTCACTCCTATCATTTTTACTTCGCTCTATCTAAACTGTAGTTTTCTTACATTTATATAACATTTTTGTCAAGGAATCCGTATGACACATATTAAATACGTTTATCATGTTCTTCTATTGTTTTGCTGTGTACTAATATACCATCTAAATATGTTTTAGTCTGCTTCCTGGGGTTGTACATATGCCTTTGATTGCACTTGTTGACATTTCAATAGAGGATGTCATTGCCCCAGTTTCATGTACACCTCTCTTACATTTGCATTTATACTCAAAGGCAGTTTTGTGTGCATCTTTTTTTGTCTTTTTTCAATTGATAAAACGTCTTTTATAGATCAATTACTGTCATATGTCGCCCATAGCTGCTTTCATATATTTTTCGCATATTTGGAATACTTTAATTACTCTTTTTTTTTAACATGTACTATATTCATATGCATCACCAATCTTACTGAGCAATGTTTTGTTGTAATATATTGTATGGAATGCATATATTGTTATGTTTTCTTTCCTAACTTTTTATAAAAAACAACTCTTTTTTAACTAGGCGTATTTTTGTTCAAAGACCCTTGTGTTACATTTTTTTTTCTTGTACATACTACCTTTTCTTCTTGCGTTGACATTATGCATTTCTATACCGGGAAAAATGTGTTACGGGAAATGAGTTTGTCATAAACCCTTTAAGATATTTCGCTTTAAATTCTGGTAATATAGTTTAATGTTTTTTACACCCTATTTTCATGTGTGATATTGATTTTTTGCGGTATACTTTGTACTTACTTATCGTGTTCTTTATTTATCTTGCACCAGTTTAGTGTAGCCCATCAATATTTAGCTAATTGTTCCCAACCTTTATGTCAAAAACACGTATAATCTCTTTCTTATCTAATTTTGTAGTCTCTTGTTACTGCCGCTTAGCTCCTATATCTTAAATTAACAAATTACCTTACGGAGATTTTACCTTATTTATCTTCTCAATGCTTTTGTTTTGGTGCTTGCATACTGATTTAATTTTTATATCGTTTCTACACATCTGAAATCAGTATATTTTTCTTTTGTAGTTTGTTTTTAAGATGGCTATTTGTAGCAGGTCTTGCCTTGCAACTATACAACCACTTAGATTCTTTCCTAGAAATTTGCTGCAATGTACATACAATAAGTATTACGTCTGTCTCTATTTGTTCAAAAGACAAAAAAATCTTTATACGTCTAGTCACAAGAAATTACTTGTATCCTTAGACCCATTTCTGCATGTGCAAAAAAAATCTGTGTTCTCCACTTTTTATTTTTACTAGATAAGTCTAAAAACTAATAAATATTACTACAAAATAAAATAAAAACTTGATTCTTATGTTTTCTATATATGAAATTGCATATGTCGTTACGTGAAAACTTTTATTTACTGTGTTTCTAAAGTTCGACAATAAGACAGTTTTTTATATGATTTTTTGTAGAAAGCCACATTTTTTTTTTCTTTTTAAAAAATACATGTACGGTTAAAAAATTTATCTAGGCACCTTTTTTTGTGATATCAGTTATATTTTGCACATTTGCAGGCAAAATAAGTATTATTTTGTAAAAGAATGTCAACTAGTATATTTAGAGCAAAAAAAGATAAGATTGTGTTTTTAATGTACATAATATAAACTCGTATGTTAGATTAAAAATAAGAAGTCATTGTTTGTGTAGTAATATTATTATATATTTACATCTATACCGATATCTTTTCGTAGCTTTCCGTTGCTATAAAAATAAAATTTGTACGCATCTAATATTTATTACTACATATACGGAATATATGCAATGTAAATCATTGTTCGTATATGGAAGTGTTTAGTAAAGTACGTTTGGACTTGTAAATTTGTTAGCTTTCTCTCGAAAAATAAAAAAAATAGTAACAAATTGTTTACTTACAGTCATTTCCTTGAATCTTTACTGTGTAAAAATTGTCTAGTGTTTGCATATGTTATAAAACGGTCGGTGTACGTCAATAAACTGTATACACAGGTAAGAATCAATGTTTAAAATGCATTTATCGTACACAGCTTAACGTTTTTTTTTACATACAATCTATAAAATATTTTTGTAACATATATTTTTTTTGCAAGCAAGGCTGATACAAAAAATGCAAATAAAATCAAAAATAACTTGTGAAAAAAATCTAAATAAATTGTTTTTTGTTAAACGACAGTCTATTTCTAAAATTCAGTTATTCATAAAGCCAAAATATCTAAAAAATACTAAATAGTTATCCAAAAGTATCGTTTTTGTACGTATATAGGCATGTACGTACATCGGGCAGGTATCAGAATCATAAAAAATTTGCATTTTTGCTTTTGAAATAATATCTAATATTAGTACAAAATGTTTGTTGTATTATTAGGTGCTACAAAAAAACACAGGAGCCACAGGCTATATTTAATATCTTTTGTTTTTTTATATAAAGAAATTGTGCACAAATTTTTATTTTTTTTTTCTGTTACCAGCTTGTACTGCTATCCGTAAGCTTAATTTCCAGTATCTTACCCTGTCAGCTGTTTTTTCTTGTTATAAAATATATATTGAAGTCAAATTATTGTATGGTTAAAACTTTTTCACCAGTGCATATCTGTATCGAAAGTAGACAAGTTAGTTTATAACAGGATATAAATTCCTAAAATGCAAACAAACATTTACATGTAGTTTTTGTTTGTTAAATAGCATAATATTTTTTTTATAAGCAATAAATGTTATAACTAGATATGATTATTAAAAACTATAGATATTGCCGTACACATTTTTTTATGTAGCAGGATGTAAAAATATCGCATCAATTAAAAAAAAAACTTTAAAAAACAAAGTTTTAATCTAAAGAAATTCACGAATAGAAAACCTGAGCAATAAAAACGTATAATATTGTCCGTTTGCACAAAAAATAGCAATAATAAAATCAGATCAGTAAAAATATATTCTGAAGCTTTTTTATTTGAAAGTGTGCATACTACTATAACAAAAATTTTAATGCTTGTAAAAAAAGTTGTTTGCACTTTTAAAGCAAAAATATGTGAGATCCACATAATTATTAATGCTTTTGTACAATCCCTATTACACAAAAATCATAACTGGGCCATTTTTAGGTTTTAATAGTTTATAGAAACGTCAATACTAGATTGATCAAGGAATTAGTCAGTCGCATAAACGATATAAAATTGTAATACAAGAACAAAACATATAATGCGACATATTTAACTTATTACTTGTTATTAATGCTAGCTAATCAAGTTTTTTTTTACTATCATGTAAAAAAACTCGAAAAATAATTTATGTGAATTGTAAGTTATTACAGCTATACAATAAACATTTCTAACTAACAAAAAGTCTATTATAATAAGTATAACATAAATCCTTGCCAAAGAAGCAAAAAAAAAATAACAAAGTACATTAAATATGAGTTTTAGACACACATATAAAAAATAACCCAAAGTGAAAGTACAAAAAATTTTATTAGCATATTCATTTTTGCCTACTTACATGTTTTTTTTACATGCCTATGATCTTCTAAATTTTGGTGATTATCCATGTTTTGTTCTTTAACATTCTTTGAAAAAATATAACGTTAAAAATTTAAATGTTTGGACAGCTGAACAATGGCACTTATCTGTATTAAATTTATTATAATTGATGTACGTACTTTTCTAAAAAAAAAATAAATTAGTATGTGAAAACATCAACAAAAAATTCTTCACTTATGAACTAAATAAATAAATGCAAAAAATCACATTTTGAAACTGAAATATAATAAATTGGACATATTTTTTTTTTTATTTTGCGAATAAATAACGATAAAAATCGGTCTAAGATTTTTTTATACATATTTCGTATATAACCTGCATGTATTTTACAAAAAAAGTCATAAAATTTATACCAGAAACTTTGTTAGATATATTTATTAGATTTTATATGTTTGCATTGTAAAAATAGTATTTGTTTTACAAAAAGACAAAAACTGCATAAGTAAACCCGTATGAAAAACATGGCTAGGATAATAGCTTGTTTAACCCCTCCCGTTAAAATAAGCCCGCACATTTTGGTAAAAGGGAAAGGTCTATTTTCATAGAAAAATTTTATTATTATAAGTTTTTTGAAAAGTACATCGAAACAAACATGGCTGTTTTGACATAAGTACTAACAACTGGTTCAATTACAAAACCTGGTTTTGCTGGTATTAGCATAAAATGTATATTTTGTACTTCTATTTTTTGTAGGTTTTAAATATTATAATGAGTTGTATTATGTTTGTATAGACTACTTCTAGATATAAGCAGGCCCTTTTCTAAGTGTTGCCATGTAGCTTATCCGCATTTGTGTATTTAAAATATATATGCATGATTTAAGCCGAAAAATAAGACCAAATAAAAGAATAAGAACACATAAAAGGTATAAAAATTACGTAAACATTTTAGAAAAACATAGAAAAAGACATACGACCACAAAAAGAACTAAAAAAAAGTATTCGCAAAAAACTGTTGTGGCTGTGTTGCTCTAACCAACAATATCAGATATACTTTTGACAAGGATTTGTAGTATATTACGAACTATAACAAATTTCGAAGATAATTATAAATAAAAAATATAACAAAAGGTTGTGTTTTTTGTAAAAAAATGTATTATAGGAGACCATTGTCATGAAGTTATAGTATATCGCGTTACTTTATGCTATATTTTTATCGCATATATCTGATTAATATCTAGACGAAAAAAATATGAATAACTACTAAAAAGAATTTTTTTTGTCTTGTTATATGCACAGAAAGTAATTTTTTACACCGACTACCCCGAAAAAAGACGTTATTTTACTTTTATTAAGATTTTTGTTATAATGGCATTCGCGTACAAATTATTTTTTTTTAATGTTACATGCAATTTAATAGAAATTTGTGGTCTAAAAACCGCTTTTTATGCATTTGTTGGTGCAAAAAAACATCTTATATATGTCTATGTTAAATTCTAAACTAGAAGAAATCATGTTTTTTTGGAATCAAATTTGAAGGGAAATTAGGAGATTTTTAGAGTGTCTGTCTAAACTGGAGAAACCTGGTCATGACACTGATTAACTAGCAACCAGTATGTTATAATAATATTACGTTGATGATATTTTTAAAAGACATCAGTTCAATTGCGAATACCATAATCTAAAAATAAATCAGACTGATGAAAAAAAAAATTGAATTCTATGTATACCAATAAAAATTTTAATTATTACTGGAGTGTAAAGTCGTAGAAAACAGACGTTATCACGTACCAAATCCTAACAAAAGACAACAAAAAAACGATAAACATCTTTTTTATGCTTGTATTTGACTTTTTATGTAACCTTTATGTGTCTGAACATTTAAGATGTGGAGATTTCTTAGTGAGTTACTGTTGACATATAACAGAATAATATTGGAACTTCGTAAACCTTTTTGACATATAGTTTGATTTGTAAAAAGATAAATCAGAATTAACAATCTAAAAAAGTCTTAAAAAATATAAACTTTTTTTATATGTTTAGTTTTTATACAGTAATACTTTGTATCTTGTGGTAATATTTTTTCTTTCGAATTGTGATATAAGTCGCAAAGAAAAAAATGGCATCTTTTTAATTTTGGATTAAACAAACTAGAAAATTTTGTTGTAGAAATAAACTTTGACTAAAAGGTCATTGCTTTTTGGTATCTGTATACATGTAAATATCCCTTTGTTTTCCATAATTACCGCGGTTGTTAGTTTGTACAGTTTACACACTGTTTTACTTTTTGATATTAGATTATTAAATTTTGAATGTATCATTATAGTTGTTTTTACGCAAATACATTCTGTATAAAATAGATCCTGCAGACAAAAATGTATAGGGATTTTACAAATATCTGTTGAGGTATAACCTCTGTTGATTTACACCCCTGCGAAAAAATACCACAACGTTGCGCGCCGGTGCTCGTGTTACGGCTTTCGTAGGTGGAGCGACGTTTAGCGAGCACTGCTAGCCAAGAGTCGCAAAACTGCAGAAAGGCTCAAGGTAATGCGAAGGAGCACGGGCATGGTGCAACACTTCTCTATGGGGAAATTAATTTCTTGTTTTGCGATAAGGAGAGAAAATAAACTTTAAATTTTAATCAGAAATATGAAGCAATAGAATCGATTTCGTTTAGTATCGTAAGAGTAACGTTTTATTAAAAAAAAAGTTTTCATATGTCATGGGAAAAATTTCATATGTATTCAAAAGGCTAAAGCTGCATTCCCCGAAGCCCTCATTGTATTTTCTACACCGTTATTGTTTTCATCCTTTTTTGCTAAAACCGGTTGATTAAAATGTCGCGCTCGATAAACACTTTAAGTAACTATTTTACCTAGGTAAACAAAGTCATTATCTTTTTTGTTTTAACCTGTAGATCTGTACGAATAAGGTTTGTATTGTTTAACACAATAAAAAAAAAAATGTTTTATACAAAAACGGTACTAAAACTGTAGAACTGTTTATTTTTTAAACAAAAAAAAACTGTATAAACACGTGCAAATAAATCATTAATATATTTCTTCTACTTTAACACATGTGCAATATATACAAAATTTTGCATAATATTATAATTATGTAAACGCGCTTTTCATGCTGATTTTTTCTATTAAGTCGAATGAAAAATATATATAAAAAAAACAAGATACCAAACTGTTTTTACGCAAAAATAAACTGATGTATACTACGAGTCATAAAAGCACAAAAGCTATAGGTCGTATTTGTGGTACAAAGTATATATACTTATACATGTAGCCAACGCAAACGTATTTTATAACAATAACATATGTGCAAATCCGCGTGACACAACAGGTTAAATCGCATGTATTCATTAGTTCGAAGCGGCGTTTTTGGGTTTTACGTTAGCCAAGTAAAAATATGGCCGGGCTGGGTCAAACTAACTAAAAATTGGCAATATCTTTTTATTACGGTACACAGATTGCTTTGAAAAGAGTCAATTTTAATACTTTTGCAGCACTTAAAACATAAATAAATTGAATTATAGTTTGTTTACAACAATTTATGTTTTTTTTGTATACTATATGTTTAAATTAACAAAATTTTAACACAAATGAATAAAGGTAGTGAGCTATTTTAAACCTATACAAGCAAAAATCATATAAGTACAATCAAAATAATTAAGGATTAATTTAGATAACATATCTAAATCTAAAAGTACAACAATTACCATACGAACCCACTTCAAAATGTATTTTACTGCTATTAAATCAAAATCTATCTTTTTATTGTTAAAAAGTAAACCGTTTTTCTTTTTTTAAACACATGCATCTTAAAATAGCAAAACTTTTTTTTACGCAAAATACATATATTTTTTAGCACTATTCGATAAAATATTGGGTTTGCAACTTTCTTTAGTATTTTTTTTGCAATAGTATAATGGTAATTCTTTGTTCCGTATAAAAGTTTTTGTAAAAAATTGCACGAGACGCTTTTTTATATGATAAACAAAGGAAACATCTATTTTCATGTATTTAAGACGTGCTTTTAGTTTTGTAAATACATTTAAAAAAACTTTTTGTAAAAATATGTAGTGGACATTTTAATTATTATACAGATGTATTTATAAAAACTTTTCATATACTTAAAAAGTAAGCATTAATGCTTATAAAAAATGGCATTTGTTTTTTACATTTAATTGTCATAAAATAATTTTTTTTTTTGCAATTTGAAAAACATTGACTCTTAAAAAATAGAAAGCTGCATATACACAAGACTCTGCGCGTAATGTTCAAAAAATCATAATGCAGTAAGAAAAAATATACCTTAAATCGTAAATACTGGTATTAAAATACACTTGCAATACAATATTGGCATACTGTTTTATATAGAAAGTTTTGTATTTTTTTCGACCAATCATACTGTAAGGACCATATTTAAACAATCATCTATTCTTTGATATGCAACAGAGTCAGTGTAAAAAACTTAAATAATTTTGTAGTTGTAATACCTATATACTTCTTAGATTTTGTATTCTGCGAATATTACAAAAAATGAATTGCAAAACGTAAGTTAGATGTATATGACCTTTAAACATTTACAATTTTTTTTGTATTTTATTTACGCATAGAAATCAAATATATTTGCTTTTTTGTCTGTCATTACCATACAAAAACTTTTGCCGTTATACCTGCTTAAGTATACTCTCGTTATTACCGAAACTCTAGAAAGTAAACAAACATTCACTGCCTATTTTGTAAATTTACATTTATGTTATATATCTTGCAACTCTAATAATGGCTGCAACAATACAGCCTACGGTTTAAATACTAGCTTAAATTTAGTTCAGTAGCTAAACAAGAAATCACATACCCTTTATATTGTTAAAATTATTTTCAATGCTAAGTATAGATGCCCTTACGCATAGATTGTTTATTATCGATATTTATCTTTTTTTCAGATTATATTTTGTTGTAATTTATGATGCATTGTATTCAGCCAGCAAAAGATATATGTATTTATATAAGATGGCTTTTTTTTGAAATATTTATATTTTACAGATGTTATTATTAAGATTCAATATTGTTTTTTATTATTAAAAATATCTTTGACGCTAGGTGAATAGCGTAAAAATACCTACTAGTACAAGACATGTAACACGTATCGCTGTATATTGCTTACAAGCGTGGCAAAGCAAGTATTTTTTTTACATATGCGGATCATGATAGTTTTTAAGTAGTAAGTTTTTTTTTTAACGCTTTTTTTCATTTTACCGTTTTCTGTGTATTTTTAAAGTACTGCATACTGGAGACTTGCATGGTCAGGTTAGTGACAAAGACGAAACGACGTTTCTTTATTTTGTTTTTAACTAACTGGTTTTGACCAAACCGAAAGGTTACAAAAACAAAACCGGAAAGCATTAAACACGTTATATTAATTTTTTTACAATTCAAGTTTTTGACCTTTTCTTGTGATCTTATAACATTGTTTTTTTAGAAACTAGACATCTTACAGTAATATTTAATTAAACGCAACATAAAGTCTACATCAGAAATATTAAAATGTGTTTTATTTACACATACAGTTTTTTTTTTCATTTTTTCTAAAACAGATATAAAAAAACTGCAAACAAATTTGGTAATTTGTGTATATTTTTATACGATTAAAAGCAGCAAGCATATAAACTTACTACAAATCAATACGAGAAATAAAAATGTATAAGTTTTGCAACGCACTTATCAGAACATTTAGTAATAAAAGCACTTCATTTATACAAGAATGTAATAAATTGCATAAATTCAATTTTTACAATGGCAGTATGTTTAAAACAATTGGTCGATTTTTTTTTGTTATTTACCTGATATACAAATATATAAAAAAAGTTTTCACGATAAGTGAAAACCGACCCGGACCAGAATCCGTGCAGTTTGATTCAATTCGGCGTTTTTAACGATACCGAACGGTTCTTTACTACACACACAAAAAAGCGCATGCTTTGTGCAAACACCGACTACATAATAGATTTATTTTCCGTTTTAAAGTTTCTAAAAATATGCGACTTTTTGTTTATGTAAATAATATTGTAGTGTTAAATAAACACGCTTGTACACAAAAATTTTTGCATTCTATTTAGTACGACTGCCATGCGTAATTGTGATGCATTGAGCAGGCTAAAATTACCTTTAATTAAGTTTTACATATCTAATTGATATACAAAAAAGCCTTTGCCGCACGGTGTACATATACAACAACGTTTTATGCTTACGCAAAGACATCAGATTTTTAAAAAACGGGAGAATAATATGCGTTTTACGACGCAATCTACACGGCTTAAAATTGCAATCATACTTGTTTTAAAGATAATTATTTTATAGTGCACGCAATCAGTATATGTTTCAGCTACTTGTTTTGTTTTAAGTGCGTATATTCCGCATTTTTCTGCAGACAAAAACATCTAAAAGTGTTGTTTGCATGTAAAATTATTTCGACTTTATGCGTTGCTTTATTTAAAAACAATTGTTGTTATGCCTGTAATCGATTAAAAAAATACTTGTTTAGGCTTTTACAATTAACTGTAATTTTCATAAATCATTTTTTTTTGTCATAAACTAAAAGTTACCTTAGTATATTCTCATTTTTTGTTATGTTTTCGTTTCTTGTCTCTTTTTTTTATCTTGTCATTTTTTTTTTAATTTTTTTTATATTGATTAATGATCAGAATGCAAAAAACGCAGAAAAAATCTATAACAGATAGAATTGAAATTTTGATATGTATATTACACGCAACTATTTATTTGTGCTACTTATGACCAAAAAAGCTACAAAATTTAAACAAGTGTACCGTGAAATTTTCTAGCCCGTGATATTGTTGAACCTCTGTGGGATTTGTGGAAACATCACAACAATGATAAAATTATAAAGAAAACAGGAAAACTACATAATATACAACATGAAACAGTTTTATGACTAAGTTAAAACATATAATATGTTTTTCTTCTCACTTTGTTTGCAATTAGAGGGTTCGTATAATATAAATGCAATAAACACAAAAAAATAGCAAAAGGCTGTATATCCGTAATAATTAAAAATTTTTTGATGTAAAAACGACATAAAAGTTTTGACATTAATTGACGATTTGGTGAAAAAATTATTAAAA
>JAQFYM010001180.1:0-37906 GCA_034694785.1 Agrenia bidenticulata | reverse complement strand
TCAAAACAATTATTTCGTTAAAAATAATTCATTTGTCGTAACCATATAAAGAGGACGAACGTTGTCAAGGAATCATGGGTGCTACGTATCATTAAATTTAATTTCTACAAATGTTGCCATGGTATATTAGCTAGTGCGAGAAGAAAAGCGTCAATTCTAAGAAATATTTTGGGACTTTTTGCGTTTTTGAACAGAGAATAGTTGTTTGTATACTAGAATTTTGTAAAATACTGAAAACCTTTAACTCCCTCAGGGTCAGAGTTTCTGACTAAAATAAAAAATCGTATGTTGAGCTAATTGTTTTTAAACTATGGTTTCAGCAAGCGTAAATTCTACCATATCGATCATAGATTTAAATTCAAAGCTTAGCAAACCTATCGAACTTTTAAATTAACGAGGTTCGAAGTAACTTTTTCCGGCCTCATCGAAACGATCGCAAAGTAAGAGTTCAAATGTTTGTTCGCATAGTATGTAAAATTATCCTAAATATAGTAAAATAATTTAATTTGATTTGCTTAATTAGGAGAAACAATGAATTTCCACAAAATGGGAAGCCTTGATCGGCTTGATCCCAATTTAATTCCACGTGTAGGGGCTCGCCAACCACAAAGAATAAAGAAGGAACATTGGAAGGCTTGCATCTGCATTGCGGTTTCTATTCTTACCTGGGGTCTTCTTCAATACTTTGGAATCCCAAACCCGCTGAACGGAATTACGTTTTTCTTCATTATTTTAATAGTAACCTTCTTATTCGATTCTAAAAGCAAGTGTGGAGATGGACAGCCCGATACTCGACTGGGAAGATATAAAATGGACGTAAAGTTCAACACAACCAATTTCGAATCTAGTAATACTACAAACCTTACACACCATGCGAAGTCATTATTGCTTTGAAAGGAAACTTGTATGAATACATTTTAAAATCATTTTCTAACAGGAAATTGGATCTATCAGGGTCTACGAAGTCAAGATAACTGTCTTGATGACCCAAATAATCTAGCTGAGGCTCTTGGATTCGGTAATGAATTGCTAAGAGACGATATCCAACTTATTCGGGATCCATGGACAGAGTCGGCTGAAGCTGAGGGTTGACAGGATTGTCACACTAAAAAGGATTTATTGTTTGCATTTAATGTCAATGATGCACATGCAAACATGATGGAAATCCGTTGAATCTACACATCGAAGCTGTTCTACCTCTTTTTTGTATTTTCTTTGATAATTTTATAAGTAAACGTTATATTACATATTGCTCTTGTGACAAGAAGTAGATCATCTAAACTGACTCTAGAACTAATAAGTGTTGCCTATTACTGCGTGAGAAAGGGATCCAGCATTGTCAATTTCCCTGCTTGTTCCATAGCTTCTGAAAACTGCAGAATGACCCAGCCTCTGTTTTGAAGTATTGTTTTCATGCTCAGCTTCTAAATTTTGATCAGACAGTCATTATTATCAAAGAAAATTCAATCTGTGACCCCCAAACCTGAATGAATAACTCACTTCTTAGAGCCATCTTCTCCAATTCCATAAACGGAGATTCCATCAAGATTGAGAAAATAAATGCAACGATGCAGCACATAACCAAATGGGAGAAGGATATGTTCACCTTACAGAGAAATGTTGATTTGTAATTTTGAATGTTAATTTTTTTAAATCAAAGAAAGGAAATTTCCTTACCGCATTATATGCAGAATAGTAGATTGGTTGCTTGTAGCTAAAGTGAAGTAAAAACTGAAGGTGAAAGGACACCAGGTAGATAGCATAAGTCAGTCTTCCTAACGGTATGAACACTTTCCAACTTAAAAAGTCATTGACCCACCCTCCATACCCTCGACTGCAGGCAAATATTACCCATCCCACACAAATGCCCCAAACTGCATGATTTAATCCGGCATAAACGGCCCCTTCGAGTCGAGGTATCTCATACCTCCAGTTGTAATACTTTTGAATACCTAAGAGTATTGCCAATGCTGAAGATACAGCAATAGACCAGCAGCATATCACAACAAATTTCGGCAATTTAATCGATCTTCGCGTCTTGTAGAGGAAGTAGCCCGTCCATATCCCAATTATGTATGGGGATGCCCGCATCCAAGTAGCCATGTAGGATTGGTGGGTAAAGTTCCCCAGCCTTCATTATAAAATTTATGATTGAAATATTTCAAAATTTAATTCAATCAATTGATTCTAATGTTTAGTAACCTACACTCTGAATGGAAGAGAAGTTGGCAGAAGGTTGTCGACGTAGGTTTTTGTAAAAGGAACTAGAATTGAGATGAAGGTCGTAAGGGCCAAAAATAATACCCCACCTCGCTCCCACTTCCACAAAGGGTAAACGAACAAAGGAGATAGAATGAATAGCTGCATATCAGCTCCAAGGTACCAAGATTCCCCGTAGCACTAATTTCGTCCAAAATCCATAAAGTTATCAAATACTAATAAGAAAATAATATAATTTTAATTTTAAACGTGCTTTTCAAAAGTATCACATTGTCATACCAGCTTGTCCATACTATCCGGGGAAGAGTCATTATAAATTGGCAAGTTGTTAATATACAGCAGATTCTTCCACCAGTTTTTCTGGCAAAACTGAGCCCACGCATCAACAACGAACCACTTAGGCCCGCTTGACAGATATGGGAATAACGTCGCCGCTAATCCTATGACTAATGCGTAGATAGGTGTGAGTCTGAAATTGAAACAGACGGAGAAGCTTATCTCACAGGTATTAGCAAAAGTATCAAAGACATAATCATGTTGATGACGGGATTAGGTTTAAGGGATTATTTTATATTATTTGACGAATTCTTGCCTGAGGTATCTGGATAAATATAAAAGAGGGACGTTGAGCTTTCCATTGGATTTCTCCATACTTTTTAAAATATTGAATGCCACTAGCACTCCAGAGACTGTTAGAAAGGTGTCTACAACTACTCCACCGTTGACAACAACTAAAGTTAGGAGATTTTCTTGAGGAGCCTATAGGGGAATTGAATTATAATACGTTTCAGCCCAAAGGATTTCAAAATAGTTATGTTTATTACTAAATAAGCTCAATTGAATACTTTGGCGATGTCCACAAGATTCCACAAGGGCTGAAGGACATGCATGTAAAAGGTGTGACCTAGGATGACCCAAGTGGCACTGAGGAAGCGGATTCCGTGAAGGCATCCCATATTTCCAGCGGGTGTGTTAGTGCTGAGCAATTTTTCCGTGTTTTTTGGAATAGAAAATGCCAGCAGAATTTGAGAAACTTTTCCTGCAAAAATTCTAGAAGTCTAAGCTTTTCCTCTTATTATTTAATCATATCAAAATTTTAAAATATACGAAATACCGTTAATGTCATTTCTTCTGCCCACATTAATGTGAGAATACCCATAGCGTTCCATAACATCCATAGCTGACCCAATCATGGACAATGTGAGCAGTAGAACAAGAACTACTCTGAAACATTATTTATTACAAGAACCATAAGAGTTTGCATTCAGAGTTTGTAATCAATTAGAATCATTCGCAGCTCGTATAATTTAATCGTTATTCTTGTCATTGACTGAACTCACATCATGGAAATACTTGCAGCAGACAGAGGTGGCTTTTCATCCGTGGAACATGACCCAGTAACAAGCTCAATATAACTGGTCAAATCTGTCGAACTGAATATGCCCTGAATTATCGTTTGAGCATCTTTATCTGAGCAAGTTGATGGTAAACAAGAGGCTACCGACGGGGTGATTCTTGTCTCAGATTTTGCCATCACATCAAGCAATTCCTATTCATTAAAACAATTTCATTTCTCTCATCTTTTCAAACTGAGAAAACGAATTTAATTTTAAATTCCAAATTCTCCCTCACCATTAGTACCGAAACTGATCTATAATCAACATCTCCAACATCTGTAATGCGGCCTTTGCCTGATTGGTTGGAAGTCGGAAACATTAAATAGTTGGTACAATACTTCCCCTTGAACTTATACTCCTCATTTAAACTACTACGAACATTGAGGCATTCATCAAAGTCCCCCATGGAAGTGACATGACCACTTAAAAGTCCCTCAGGAGGTTTGCCCCAAGCGTCTATCACTACAAAGCAGTAGTGAATGAATTATATTGAATGAG
This sequence comes from Agrenia bidenticulata, assembly GCA_034694785.1. NCBI lineage: Eukaryota > Metazoa > Arthropoda > Collembola > Entomobryomorpha > Isotomidae > Agrenia > Agrenia bidenticulata. Next base: position 33,791 of record JAQFYM010001180.1, on the reverse strand, counting down.
AGACTAACTGCATTTGGCAGTATGCACAAAAAGGATTTATTATTGCACAATCTGAAAGTTGTTTACATACTTTGGAGAGCCCAACTACCGGCCTTGGGAAGGTCATTGTAGTTATCCTGGATTTCCGTCAACCACGCAACATAATGTTTCCGGCATATCGGGCTTATACTGTTCAAGTAAGTGGAGTTCGTCTGCACTGGATCTCCAAGTAATAAGCTTTCAAAATACCTAGGAACTAAGTTGGCTTGAAGAAACTTCCCTACAGAAGACTCGGCAAGGTCAGAGACCAACGGGGTCGGAGTCCCCACACAAATTTCAGTGCACAAAACAGACAGAATAAAAAATGTAAACTTCGCAGTTAAACTGGTTGACCCCATTTGAGGAATGATTTATAAATTAAGTGGGTCGAGTTGAGAATAGTGTCAGTTCACTTTTTTAAGAGTCAACAACCCCTCTATGGCTTTATCGAGAGGGTTGTTTTATATTTATGAACCACTTGGGAGGTTAAGTGAATTTAATATGAGTCAATCCATCGAAAGAGAAATGATTGGTTGAGAAGCACTAATTAGAATAGTAATCAGTAGCTATTCAGTGTGATGGAAAAGTCGGAATGGTCCATTTGTTTGGGATCTGGGGTTAATGAATATGATGACCTGTTATTTTCTTATCAAACTTGTACACTACAGACATAGATACGTAGTTTGGTGCACCAGTGGATTTGGATTGAGCTGACAAGTGAACAAATATTTATGTATTCTGTGCATCACAGTTATAACTTTAGTGCTTTGAGTTTTGATGTTTGTAATTCTATATATTGGGAAGGTGGATGGATTTGGATATCCAAGCTAAATATGGAAAGGCATTGTGCATTAAGGGGTAGGCTTAGGTAATTATTTGTGCTTGTTGGCTTCTGTAGATCTCGAGGTGAATGGAAGGTTTTGAATTTCAGTCGGAGGTTTGCCAATAGTTTGAAATTGCGAATCCTTCGTAAAGTTTATGCTAATTTTAAAGCGTTATTGAGGATTATATTTTTTTCCTTATAAATGAGCTATTAGGCTTTCAAATTTGTTGATGAGGAATCATAGGAGTTTTAAAAGTTGCTCTTAGCTCTGGAAATTCGGTATGCAACGACCCCTAAAGAGGCAGTTTAAGTTATGGACTATGTCGTTAGTTTGATGTCAGCAATAAAATGATAGTAAAATCAAATTAAAACTTGGTTTTTGAAGCAGGAATAATTGACTACAACGTGTCTAATTTTATCCATTGCATTCTTGATCGTAAAATATGACAACATTTCAAAGAACCAAAATACTAATAATCAAACAAAGACATGTAAGTGGATACGATTGCAAGATAAACATAAAACCATGATAAAAGTCCAATAGTTTTAGCCGAGCCAGAATATTTTTCAGTACTTACACTAATACTGTCTGTTGTACTAGTCGTAGAACCGTTAGTATTTCCTGGGGCATTCGTGATTATAGTACTGCTCAGATTTTCAGTGGTTGGCTCTCCAGTTGTAGTTGTAGGAGCAAACTCAAGGCATGAACCCGGTATCCATGGTCCAGGATTCAAATTGTCTTTAATTTCCAAAGCAGCGTCAATCCATGAATCTCTACAGTAGTATCCGGTCGAGTCATTGACGTTGATAATTAGGAAAGGATGAGTGTCCGCGTTGTAGGGAGGAAATATTTCCGTGACGTTAGAATCATTAGGCCCGTTTGGGTTGCTGTGAAAGTCCCAATAATAGATGTAAACATTTCGAGGAAGGTTTTAATTACTTAATGATTAATCGTTCCAAGAAGTAAAACAACAAAAACTTACCCATACGTCGCAAAGTTTACCCAGTAATCCACAAAACGGGAAGCTACGCCTAGCTCCTCTTGACATATCAAAGGAAATGCTTGAAAAAGGTAGTAGATTTCGTCTATGTGTCCGACCTTGGTAAAATCAAATCAAACCGTTAGTAACGAATCGATTGATTTTTTACAATTAAAAATCGTATCATATTAATTACAAAACTTACCCCTAAAAAATTTAAAAAAGTAGATCCAACCCTTTTAAAACTACATCCAAATTTCCAAGTCATTTTAGAATTTTATAATCATGTTAAAAAAATACCCCCTGGAATCACATCTCCACCGTCAACAGTCCACTGACCTTGGTAGTCAAATGCAAAATAGTACGAGTTTGGATTTTTCCTTGCCTGCATTTCTACAAGATTGTACGCTCCTGCTTTAAACGCGAAAACGCTGTGGATCTAGGCAAAAAGAGTAAACTAATAATCAAGTGTGTGTAAGCCAATCGAAATATTTTAATCAAGGTATAGATTTTGAAAGAAATACTTGCATCGATAAATCCCGGAATCATGTCTGCAAAATTGTCTGAATTCATAGCATCTCCTAAATAAGTGTAGGCCAGGGAGTGGATCAAAGCCCCAGTCGTATCATCAATAGCTGTAAAACATTTAAGAAAATACTCAAATAAAATTTGAATATTTAAAAATATATCGAGTTTTTTTACCAAGTCCTTTCAAGAGGGTTGTCAAGAACTCATTCCTTAAGTAAATAGGGTCCTTGTCATACCCATTTGGCTTAAGGAAAAAATCGTAGGTACTTTCCATCACAAAAGTGCCGTCGTGCCTTGCAGCTCCCATCATCACAGGGACGTTTGCCTGTTTCCCCTGTCTCATGACTTCAAGAGGAGTTTGGGTCATAAAAATATCCGTTTTCGAAAGGGTGCTTGGGTTTTGAAGAGATGGGATTGAGGCATCATATCCAAATCGACCTTGTTCATGTTCTTCTGACTATAGGACAGAAATCAAATCCAATTGGAAAATAGTCGATTCGAAATGCTTCTATAGTTAATCGTATTTGAAACAAAGTCCATACCTCATACTTGTTCATAGCACTCCGTAACTGTTCGATCCCTTTTCTTCTCATGCAAATGGCGATAGCAGTGCCATTACCCGCGTCACTTTCTGAATAAGGACATCCAGCATGTTTAGCCACTCGAAGATGCTGGGTTATTGGATCTGTGCAAGTTGTCCATGCACTCACAGAACTACCAGATAACCCAATGACGCCGTGAAATATTTTCTTACTAACTGCCAAGGGACTTGTAAGTAAATGGGTGGCCATGACTGCTCCAGCGGAATGACCTGTATTTCGAAATGAATTAACACATAAGACAAAGGCAAAGTAATCTATCCGAATTAAAATAGAATTCATTCAAAAATTCATCCGACTCAAAGATGCATTTTAGTAATTCCTACCCGTGACGGTAACTTTATTCTTGTCCCCTCCGAAATATCCAATGTACTTCTGAACCCACTCTAAAGCTAGGATAGCGTCGTACATAGCAGCATTTCCTGGCGCTTCATCAACTCCAAGATTTAATGAGCCTGTTCAAACCACAGAAAACTTTTTTCTGATTGCTTAGTTTAAAAAAAGATTTAAATATTGAAATGTACCTAGAAGCCCAAGTCTGAAAATATTGATTAAGCAACATATTTTTTTGAGCAACAAATTTGGATAATAATTCCTTCACAATTCTGATGATAAAATCATTCTAATGGTTGCATAATTTCCATACCTGTAATTAATTGTAACCAGTACAACATCCCTGTTTAGAAATCGGTGACCTCCAAAAATTCCACCCCAAATTGCATCGAAAGAGCCGCCATGAATGAAAAAGATCACAGGCATTAATTCCGTGTCATTTCCCTTAGGAATCTGGAATTTTAGTTTAAGTTTTTAAGCAGGCATTTCCAATTATTAATTAATACAATTAATAAATCTAAAACCAAACTTTTTTTGAGCTGATATTAATGACTAAGCAATCCTCAACGCCTTGATATTTCGGATTAAATTCATTTTTCTTACTCCGACTTTGCTTAAATGCCTTCAGCACCTCGCCCAGGTCGCTTTTACCAGCGGAACTTAATAGTATATCCCCCTGGGGACAGAACACCAACGGGTTTACCGCATTGAAAGCTGTATCATCCGAGCTTGACAATTGTGTGGTCTTCATGAGAGCCGGCTTTGAACATTTTATTATTTTAGAGCATTGCTGGAAAATTTTCGAATTCTAATAATTGATCCTAGTATTTTTTGAATGCATCCTTACTCGAAATCTATTGTTAGCCATATATGACGCTGGCTCTGCATAAGGTATTCCAGCAAACCAGTAAAACGGTTTTCCATTTGGTGAGGTGAATCTAAATTGTACAAGAAGGAATTAAATAATATTAACATGCCTACACAACATTTCCACAACTCACGTAAGAGCCCCTTGAATCTTTCCTAAGCCGTCGACTTCAACTAAAGCTTCCTTGATCGGAGTTATCGGTGGAATTGTTGGGAATGTAAAACCTGGAGGCAGTGTGGGAAATGTCCAGTTTGTAGGCAGCGTTGGATATGTAAAGTCTGGAGGCAACGTAGGCCAATTTGTAGGTAACGTCTGGCCTATCGTTACTTGCTTTGAAGTGATCCATAGCAGCAATAGTGTAACTGAGACTATTTCTACAAATTGAATTCCCATTATGAAGAGTAGTACGACGAGTTAATACCTCAAAAGATCAGTTGAAGATCAAAAGCTAATAGAAACAATTTCTACTTGACTCGATTGATCCCAAATGAAATGGAATAAATTCTCATTCCTGAGATACCCCATTGACTGATTGAATTGATTAACTCTCAATTTTAATCAGCCATATGCTAAAACTAAACATGATTACTTAATTATGTACCAAGGTTGAAGTATATACATACTACTCACAATGCCAATGACAAATCTGACGACACGCCTATAATTGTCACGAAATCAAGAGATTTATTGTTTACTCATAATCGGATATATTTCGAAATGATTATTGATTGACAAGACATGGGAGATAACTGCTAAATGGACTTGTTATAATTTCTCGGCTTTAGTTGAACGATGGAGCAAGACCATATTATTTCCAAATGATAAACAACTGCTATGGCTTTGGGCGTATCAGCTCAAGGGAATTCCCAATCCAAGTGTTTCTGCAGTGGTAGCCTACTGAATCAGTTTCATTGATGATTAAAAATCTGTGGTTTTCGGCCGAAAAAGGAGGAAAAGGTTCTTCACCGGATGGTCCATTAGGATTGCTAATTAAAAAATAATCCATAGCACTCAGAAATCGATTTCCGGATTTGCTTATCCGAAATTTAACATTTTCTTACCCGTATGTGGCAAAATTCACCCATATATCAACGTAACGCAACGCCACTGCTTCATCCTCCTTTGAAATCAAAGGGAATAGTTGAAACAAGTAAATGAGATCATCAACATGAGCCACACCTATTAAAGATACAGCAAAAATAGCTGGGGTAATTCATTGTATTGAAAATCGTTTAAAATTGTAAAATTACCACCAGGTATGGTATTGTTTAACTGGGTTGCCAATGCATAAGTTGAGAACATCCCTTTGTAGTCGAAGGCATAATAATAGGAATTCTTATTTAATGCTGCGTGCTTCTCAACAAGGCCATATCCTCCGGCTTTGAAACCCAGTACTGTGTGGATCTGCTCATCAAGTTAATCAAGTTAATTTAAAATAATAATAATTCCGAATCAATGTAAGCAATTGTTTTTTTTCACTTACGTCAAGAAGTCCTGGAATTTTGGATTCAAAATCATTCGTGTTGATAGCATCCCCTAGGTAAGTTCTCTGCAATGAATGGTACAGTGCTCCTGTTGGATCCTCAAACCCTGAAATAATTACACAAAGCATAGATTCAAAAGTTGAGGTTCGAAAATGAATTTAGGAATACTGAATATTCTAACGTACCAACACCCTTCAAGAACACATTAATTAAATCATTCTTGATGAATGAAGAATTATTCACGAGATTCATGGGAACCAAGTAGTCATGGTATGTCGTGTCAAAGACAAATGACCCATCGTGCCTAGTGACACCTTAAATTAAATTCAATTTTTTACCAAGGCTCTTTATTTTTATTCATAAGTAAACAACAGGCATAATCGTACCCATCATCAAAGGGACATTTGACTGTTGACTCTTTCTCAAAACGGATGCGGGAGACTCTTCTATGCATCTCTTCGTCACGCTGGGGCTCTGAACGGAGGGAACAAGGGCATCGTATCCCATGCGTCCTTCCAAATTTTCTGCAACCTGAGAGTATATTTTAAAATAAGAATACACAAGGATCGCACGGATTTCTAAATCAGATTTAAATATGTACACTATAACTCTCAGCTGCTGCGACCAGTTCTCCAATCTCCAAGTTTCTCATACATTCACGAAGTTCTTGGAGATTGATTGCTTCAGTGGATCCTGGACTTCCTATCAGGGTTTTACAGCTCGTGAACCCGATGATTTTCAAATGGTCATCCATTGGTGTTAGATTAGTTGCCCAGATACTATAGGCACTCCCACTATCTCCGATAGCTCCATGAAATTTACCCTTTGCCAAAGGACTTAGAAAGACAGAAGTTGATAATACTGCTCCAGCAGATTGACCTAAAAGAATTATTAAAACTTCATTAGCCTTCTGAAGCTTCTTCAAAGTGTAAAATTCATACCTGAAATGGTCACTCTTTCCTTGTCACCTCCGAAATGGTGGATGTATTTTTGAACCCAGTCGAGTGCAGTTATACAATCGTACACCATGGCACTTCCTGGTGCGTCGTTAATCCCAAGGTTTAATGAGCCTGTAAATATGTTTTTCAATAATTCTTTTAGATCAATTCACCCCAAGAAGTCGACAAAAATCTTGGGTAACATCCACTTTTAGTCCACTTTTACTCACCCAAAATTCCTAGTCTATTCAGACGAATCAATTGTTGATGAAAATTTTTACGGAATTATATGAGACAAAAGTTAGGGCAAATTAAATTTCTGAAGTTTGGATATGAATACAAAGCGTACCGGTAGTTCAAAGTAACAAGAACAACATCTCGATTCAAGAGACGATGACCACCAAATACTGATCCCCAAAACTGATTGAATCCACCTGGACAAATTGGTTTGTTACATTTATTAAATTCACTTAGAGGAATGGTCAAGATTTAAAAAAAATAATAACCTCCGTGTATGAAGACAATAACTGGGAGCAATGCTGTGGCATTTAATTCCGGTTCCCCAATGTGCTGAATCTGTTATTTAAAAATGTATATTACATTTTAATCGTTGTGATTTTTTCCACTCCTATGAAGAAATTACTTAGTTGCTTACTTACATTAGGCGTGCTCACACTAACAATTAAACAGTCCTCCTGGCCCATATAACCTTCACCCCCTGGAAATATCCCCCGCGTTCGGTTTCGAAGTTTACTGTTGTACGCCACAATGACCTCAGTCAAATTCATTGTATTAATATCGATGAGTTTCGATTGCGGACACCACACAAAAGGCTGAACTCCGTTGTAAATTCCTTCCGCATTTTTCGGCTCTAGTGGTCCTTCGTGAACCTCTGAAGACTGTTGGTTTTCAATTAGTAATTTCTATAACTATGCAGTAAAGTAATTTCAACTTTTCAGCTTTTTAAATACCTTAAAACGGTTATTGTCCGTGTAAGATTCCGGTTTCGCATATGGAATCCCAGAAAACCAATAGTACTGCTCTCTACCAGTCTCAGCTCTTGGTTTCGAGGTGAATGAATAAGCTCCTTGAATTTTGCCTAAAATCCCAGCATCCACAACTGCATCTTCAGGAGGTGGTGGTAATGTCGGAAGAGCGGTTGGAAGCGTCCAGTCTGTCGGAAGGTTGGGCCAAGTAAAACCAGTGGGCCAGTTAGTTGGAATTGGTGGGAAAGTCCACCGGGTACTTGTTTCCTGCCCTTGAGCTTTAATGAAATAAGACGAGAAAAGTGTGGCACGTAGCGCAAGGGTTAGGGCAAAAGTTTTAAAATGCATCCTATGGCTTGGGTAGATCATACCAAGGAAATCAAACCTTTAGACTGAGCTAGGTCAGCTCGTTAATTGCTCCTTGATTGAGAAAGCATTTGAAGTATCTTATCTTTGTTCAGAATTATCAGTTGAATTTATTAGAGTGAATATAAACCGATAAACACATCATGTCTGAAAATATTGATTAATTTTGGAGCATATACAACAAAGATACATCCATAGAATAGATGACATACCTTATCTGATTGATGGTGGTATAATTAGTAAATGTTTATCCAGCCTTTACAGAATGTCAAGATATAATAGAATAAAGTTAATATTCAACTAAAATTATGAATTTTTAAAGTCAATAAATCAGAACTTTAAATATCGGTATAAATAAACAATTCCATTGCCTGATTTATGTTGTATGTAGCATTATTGGACCTAGTATTCAAGATTTATTTACTTTTGGTATTGATTTATGTATCCCTGTATTTTATTTCTTAATGGCTAAAATAATCCAGGGTCAAAACCATCTACTAAAGAACCCGGGCTTAGGAGGATTTTGAGCATAGCTAACAAAATTTTGTTTCAGGCGCTGATCCACGTATTCCTCCAAATATTTCCCATCATAAAACAAGAAGAAGGTTGGATAGCCGTCAATATTTTGCGCTTTGCATGTCTGTTATTAGTTAAACAAGATTGTTAGGTGATTAGGACAAAAGCTTATATGAGGAATGTACGCATTTTAAAATTCAGTTCACACCTCTACATTTGCATCGCAGTTGACAGATGCAAAGATAAAATCCCCTCCAGCTTTTTCGTGCATTTCCTGGGCTGCAGATGCGAATTCTTGCTTTGCGAGTGAGCTGTATTCACACGCTATGACAAAATTCGATTTCAATTTAAAAAAACTGATATCTTAACTATCGTAAAAAATCAATCTCAGATTTTATTTTACAAGGAATGTAGAACATGATGAAGAGCCATTTGGTACGACTGGCGATGTAAGGCTGGATAGTTGGCTCAAATAAATGAACGACGTGTTCACTGCTCCCACTAAAATATCCCCCCCAATCGCTTGTATCCCCATTTGTCAAAATCAGCTTTTCAGATTTCATTACCACCGCCGGGGTTGATTCAGGAGACACTGCTGGCTGCTTTTCCAGAATTTGTGGATAGCACGGGGAATAACCTAAATCTCCCTCCTGTAGTATATTTCGCTATAAAAGTATAATTGATTTTTATTTATTCATTTGAAATCTGGTTAAAATTAGGACCTTTTATTTATCATGTAAATTAAGCTTAAAGAATTTTGGATATCCTTAGATTACCACTTGGAATAACAATGCAATGATTATAAACACTCCGATCTCGTTGTACGACATGATTAGGGTACAGATTATTTCAATCTTATGTTTTAAAGTACAGGATGTTCAGTAATGAGTACATTTTTCAAAACCTTTTTTACCATTTATTGCTGCACTGAAATTTTAAGCTTTAAGCCATCGTTACAATGGCAACAGCTTAGACACTATCCATTTATACGAATCAAATGTACTGATGAATCCTTTAGTCCGACCGAACGTTTCTGCTGAATGGGCCTGGATATTTTTCTTCAGCTTTGATCCAACGTAGTTTAAATTCTTATAAGGATGTGGTATTTTAATAAACCTGGAGCTAGGAGGCATGCTGTATGTCGGTAGGTAGAGGAGCGTTTCGCAGTCTTTGAATGATTTATCACAATTATGGCCGCTTCGACCAAGTTGAGCGACTTTGTTGATACTCTTGAGTACTACCGGCCCTCGCCGTCTGTCCACTTCGATTAGTAGCTTGCCAATTTCTGAGCTGCACAGTTATGTTTATTATTTATTAGCTGTAGAGCTTTCAGATGATATGGGTATTTTGTTTTAAGATGTTGAAATCAAACATCAGTAGATAGATTACCTTAGTAAGGCTCCAACCGATCGTCCGACGCTGCCGACAGTTTCGACAAGAAATTTATTCGCTTGACATATGTGCCGATACGTACAGTTTATTGGAATCAAACCATCTCGAGCGTGGGCTACTGCAGTCTATAGCACGGGATTTAAAGTATTAATATTAAAACAATTTTAAGATTTCACATGCTAATTCAATCGTTATAAGTTTCTTGAAATAATTTTGGAATTAAAGCGGTTTACCAGAACAGGAAGAAGTCCACTAACAATAATATCAGACTGAGGCTCATTACTTTTCAGGATTTCCTTTCCAAAATACTTTAGTTCCGAGTCATCCATTCTAATGTCTTCTTCTTGGACACCTCTCCTCTTCCTTCGCCCAGCAGTGGCATTCATATTTCGAAGTACTTGCTTCAATTTAAAGTTAAGTCGTTGATTAAAATTTGTTTCAAAAATTCACCAACACTACCACCTGCCTAATTCTGAAATTAAAACTACCTGTAAATAAGCCGCAAGTCCAAGAACTCCTAAAAGTCCTAAGGCAGAATTGCATCCTTTTCTATAAAACAAAAAAAAAGTTGTTTGTTCCGGCTTAATTAATAATTTCATGTACACACAATGAAGAAATTTATATACAGTTAAAATAAAATACCTGATTTATAATATAAATACAAGTAGATTTAAATAAAAGGTACATGAAATGATAAATGAAACGAAAATTCAAGGAGATCAAACGCAATTTGTTATTGCAGGAATAATGATAACATATAAAGTAATTTACAAGGTATTTTACAACTGTAGGTAACTTTAGTTTTGAAATTCTTATTTCACAGTATCAAATCAAACTTGACTCGTGTCAATGAAAGCCCTCAACAGCTCCAAAGGGACAGGAAAGACAATGGTCGAGTTCTTCTCTGCAGCGATCGTATTCAGCGTTTGCAAATATCTCAATTGAAGCGCCCCCGGACTTTGACATAAAACAGCTGAAGCATCCCTCAGGGCCACAGATGCCTTCATCTCCCCCTCTGCAGCGATGACCTTTGCCTTAGCCTCTCTCGTAGCCTCAGCCTCAGCGGCCATTGTTCTCTGAAGTTGCTGAGGAAGTCTGACATCCTTAATCTCAACTCGTTCCACCTTCACCCCCCAAGGGTCAGTGGCTTCATCCAGGCAGGTTTGCATTGTGTGAGCAATGCTCTCACGATCTGCCAATATTTCCGAGAGGCATTTGGTTCCCAAAACATTTCTCAAAGTGGTAGATGCCAATAACCGCGTGGATCTGTTGTAGTCCTCCACATTACCCACGGCAACTGTGGGGTTGTACACCCTGTAATACACAACGGCATCAACTGCTACTGTCACTGCATCGTGGGTGAGTATTTCTTGAGGAGGTACGTCAAAGGTCACTGTCCGGAGGTCAAGCACGGTACAAGAATCTACGCAAGGGAGAATGAATAATGTGCCAGGGCCTTTGGCCCCTCCTTCCCTTAGTCGACCCATTCGAAATATTACAGCCCGTTCGTACTCCCGTACTACTTTGTAGCAAGTACAGACGACAAAGGGGAAGAACAGAATAGTTAATATCCATGAGAGTAGGATGGCCACGTATTCAATAAATCGGGACGGGGAGTTTTCAGCAGTGTAAAACTTTGAAAGGTCTGCGTCTGGTGGCATGTTGTATCCGGCTGCTTGACCTTTGGCTGGTCGCTTTTGTTGCTGTGCTTGACTAATGTGGTAGCCAGAGGAAGGCATTGCAGGGGGAACTTGTGGATTTAGGCTAACTGATCGATTGGAGTCGTAAGAATTACGATTGGACATTGTATCTAGTTTATATTGAAATGCAAAGCAGACGGATTGATTAAACTCAAAAATATTATTTCTTAATTAGTGGTATCTTAGATTACTTACGTAATGGCTGCATGAATCATGAAATCCAATGATCTTGAACGATTTCTGTAAATGTTTGACTAAATCCTCTCAGAGTTCGAACTAGAACCCGGAGATTGACAATCTTGAGAATTAATCAAGCCAGAAGAGACAAACTCATTGTGTCTATCACCAACTCAGTTTGCAGCACAATCAACTCATTGCGAAAACAATCTGGTCCTCGGAGTTTTGCCAGCCCTCTGTGCAATAATACGGAACGGGAGCGTGGTAAAAGAAACTGGGGTGTGCAACACCGGGTAGCAAGTTCTAGTCATGTTTTGTGTTTTCATTTATCTAAATTGGGCTTTGATTACGCGATAAGCACCTTTTTCACATTCTTGTACCCCAAACCACCACCACCGATTCTTTATTTTTGGCAATGAGTCAGAGACACGATGATCGTTTCAGTCTCGCTGTAGAATACTGTAGATACAATAGTTCCGGTTGAATAACCCAGGATCATTTGTATTAATATTATAGGCCCCAACGACTGCAAATACTGACAAAGACTTGATAGGAGTGATTTACATGGAGAAATAAGACCACAAATCTTATTTACCCTCCTCCTTGTCAATTATTCTACCAGGTATTAGTTGAGGGTTTGCCAGAAGGAAAACGGCTACATATTTATTGATCCCTATGAGATTAAGTTTTTGTACTTTGTGTGCTTATATTGGCAAGGGATTTGACAAGAGATACATCATCGTGAAATGAGTTTTTAATGTGACTGCTTAAAAATAATAAGTCTTACCCATGACCTCCCCCTCCTCCACCCCCATATCCTGATGAATGACCCCCACCATGACCTGAGGCTGCGGCGATCTCCCCAAAGTCAACCGGTAAGGCCTCAGCCGCCTCATAAAACTGGAGGTAGCTGGCAATGTCCTGAGGTATCTTTTGGGGACTCCGTGGAACGGTCTTGTAACCATAGGCTTCATCCGCGTAAAAATGACTCTGAGTCTGAGCTTTGGATTTAGAGGGACTGGTTGGAATTAGGGAGCTAGAACCTTTTAAAATGTTAAGCCCAATTAGATCCTCTGTAAATAATCATGTATCCCGTTTATTTTAACAATGTTAGCTTTGGCACAGGATTAAAAATCCATGAAGCTCCCATCACCTTTACTTCCAGTCCCGTAATAACGATACGTCTCCCGTTTCATGATAGAATGATCCCCACTGGTGATAAAAACTTGCCCTAAATCTCCTTTGGCGTTCCTGCCAGTTTCGAACCCGGAAATCGGAGACAAGTTCCGAATGAAGGTGGACAAAAAGAGGCAAGAAATACTTTGTAGAATCTGTTTCATTTTGAGGTTTTAAAGGATTCTTGGAGTAAATGAGACAAGGAGACGAATGACCTTTGTTAGTATCGGGAATGATTTGTGAGAAGGAATGGAATTAATTGGCCAAGAATGCGACTCTTATCTATAAAGCTGACAGGAGTGGGTGAGGGAACCAACTACCGATTCTGTGTTTGTGGATCATTAGGGACATTTGGGGTTCCCTCTTTTTCGGATTACTAGAGCTGAGTAATGAGTTAAGCTTAGTGATCTTGTTTTAATTTAGATTCCTTTACTTTTTTTAAAGTCATTGGGTTTTGTCATCGTGAGACAGAAGGGTGGAAACAATAAAATCCTTTTTTCTGTCATCGTGTGGATTCTACATTTGTTTTTTTTATTCTATGTAGGCGGACTTTGTGTGACTTTGTGTGTATCCTTTCTGAAATTCCATGTTATTCCTTAAGTCATTCAATGAATCTGTACTACTTGGATGTATAGGCTTGGTTTCCTCATTGAAAACCATTATGCTTAGTTTTACTGGCCTACAATTGTTCTTTACGGATCAATTAAATGCACATGTGTGTAACATTAAAATTAATTGCTAGTTAATTAGATTGTATTTGCATGATCAGGGTATGAGTAAATAAGGGAATGGTTTGACATGGTTGACCAAAATCTATGAGTTAGACGTTTCAAATTTATTTTCGGCATTTTTTGCCAAGTGATTTATTTTCTATTCATTTCACAACGTACTGTACTGTAGTAACATGATGTACAATTTAATTGAAAAATAATAAACGGTATGAGGTATTTTGAAAGATATAATTTTAAATACATGTTTCAACTTTAAATGCTTTAAATATTTATAAAAAATAAATTTCGATTATTGTACAACTCAATAATTACAATTTTTGACATGTCTCATAAAGCTGGTTACAATCCTTGGCATTCCTTCCGGCTTTTCCTGCGTAGCGTAATTTTGCTATTTCTTTGATCCCAACTCTACGAAGAATATTTGCCAGCCCATTGCTGAAACAAAACGATATACATCCATGAATGAAATATTGGTAAACACAAATAAAATATTAGAAAATTTAATTAATATACTAATTTACTTCAAAATAGTCCCCACCGACCGTCCGTGGTCGTGAAATTCCCTCACAAGGATTTTATTAGTTTGACAAACTTTTCGAAGAACACATTTCAGAGGTGTCCCTTTATCCCGGACAGCCGCTACAGAAATCTAAAACCGTTAATATGTTTTAGACTAACGTATAATTTTTATGATTGGTGAAAACACGATAATTTATTTCTAATGAAATGAAATTGCACCAGCATAGGGAGAACAATACGAGTAATTTGATCTTGTTGATCTCCAAGATTGGTTTGAGCTTCGTCAGGTTCGAAATCATGGTCATTAGATTCCCGTTTACGTCTTCCTGGGGGTGCAGTAGTAGCTGCTGCGGCAGTTGTAGTAAGCCCATTCTGAAATATAAATTTAGATAATCCCTAATAAATCACTATAATCTCTCAGAAACAGATTCTACCGTAGAATCTCTCACAAACCTGGATGAGGGATAGAAGGGATAAAAATCCCAAAAGACCCACAGCAGATTTATTGACGTATTTCCTGTTTTAAAAATTAAATTAAAGTTAAAGTTTACGAATTTTGCAAAGTCAACAATATTTCTGAACCAATCTGACCCGTATCCTCCACCCCCACCGCTGTAGCCCCCTCCAGCACTATAAAGATTCCAAAACGCCCCTGCCATGTCACTGTCTTCTACTTCTAGAATATAAATGACGAATTTTAAGAAACTTGGATTTATGTGAGTAAGCTTTAAAATCTGTTACTATCGTTCTAACGGGTTACTTTACCTTCGTCGGAGTAATTATCACTGTGGCCTCCATAATTCATTTCCTGAGTCGGTTTGGTACCCAATAAACTGGAAGTTCTTCGTCTCAGCTTGTTCATCACCTTTCCTCTCCAAGTATTTCGATCTCGGGATGGGGGTGCTTCACCAATTAACGACCATAAATTAACAAATTTAAAGCAAATAAAATATTCAGAATGACTAATAAAATAATTTTAATTCCTTTTACCATCTCCTTCCAAGTAATAGCCTCTCGCCCACCGCTCCCCGTTTATATCCGTCTGAATCTCTTCAGATTTATTAGCAATGACAGAATCGGTGGACTGGTTTCTGGATGTAGCTTCACTCACTGAATCTAAATTAATCCACGCGATGAATAAAATCAGAAACCCTAATAGTGGATGATCCATTTCCAAATTTTGATCTCAAAATTCAACTGATGAAATTTTTAAAACAAAATTAAGGATTTAAGAGAAAATAAATTACAAGTTGGTTGAGTATGTGAACAGGGAGAGCGATGACACTCTAATAGCAGATCAGATCGTCAACAAACCCCCATCACATTTTAAGACATTTTTAGGAATCATGAAACCAGATGCGGTCTGATGGATTTGATTTGACAGGTGTTGGGTGTAGTGTACTTTTAAAGCAAATATACTCGTAAACCACAAATGAAATAAGCCTTTTGTCCTTTATAAACATAACTGGCTATTTTGTTTGTTTTATTTAGATATTATTTGTATTTACAAAGACTCTGTTACATACTTAAGATCTATCTTAAGGAGAGAGATTCATCAAGCCATGAAGTCAATTGAGGTTAAAGTAACGTTGCTAAACTCATTGATGCGTTTGGTAGGTGATTGAGTTCTTTACAGTGAGGATACAATGCCTCGCAATTCTTCCCGGTTCTTCCGGCTTCACCTGCTTGCTTTATTTCGTGAAGCGTTTTGAGGAGAGGCGTAGCATTTGTCAACATCTTCCCAATTGCAGAACTAAAAGCAATGCAAATACAGCAAATAAATTGAATGAACTAATTGTATAAAAAAGTAATGGCTCATATCGAAATGAGTAAATCTGTAAAATACCTGAGTTCAAAGGTAACGGGTCCGGCCATGCTACCAAAGTTCTTAGTAAGAACCGTGTTAGCAAGACAGATTGGTCTGTAGGCACATTTAACTGACATGTTTCCTTCCTTTACATGACCGATTGCCATCTGAAATAAGAAAACTTGTGTTAAAAGTTAGTAAAGACTGTTTTGAAAATATTGGAACGATAAACTTACTAAAAACGGTAGTATTTGAGTTGTGACATCCGCAGAGTTTGATTCCAAGCTTTCATCACTGTATTCTAATTCTCGCCTCTTGCGCCCAGTTGCCGGAGCTGCAGTTGTGCTCATTTGCCTTAATACGTTCTATGAAATCAAAATTGGCTTTAAAATTTGAGCAAAGAATATTAACATTGGTGGTCTAAGAATAATGGTCCAGGAAAAGTTGATCATTGTCAAACAAACTGGAGTTGTACTGGAACCATACAGGCCTAATCGGTCAATACAGTTCTGTGTAAAACAACAGTCTTGATACAAAGTAGAATGAGCGTACCTGGAGATAGGAAGCAAGCCCAAGGACCCCGAGAAGCCCCAATGCAGAGTTACAGTCTTTCCTAAAAATTTGAAATAAATTCATGGTACAAAAAAATAATTTTGAGGCACAATACTAGGTAAAACTATATCAACGTGCTTCCATCAAGCTTCTCAATTTGTTTGACAATGATGCAACTTTCCCAAGCCCTAAACTTCATTTAATGAAACGGTATGAACGCTCTTTACCTGAATCAAGGAAAGCAAGGCAAGGAAACCTAGAAGCCCAACTGCTGAACTGTTTACATATTGCTGACTTTCATGCCTGGATTTTTTCCAAATTTACGATAGTAACTATTCATACATAAATTTATGAGAGACATATGAGAGTCCGAATTATTACCCATGCCCGTGACCCCCGCCTCCGTGACCACCGCCCCCGTGACCCCCACCTCCGTGACCACCCCCACCTCCGTGACCTCCACCGCCCCCATGTCCATAACTACTGTGACCATGGCCTCCAGCTGCAACAAAATTATCTGACGGATCTGCTCCTCCTGGAAATTAAAAAGAGTACAGTGTTTAATTTTGCTTGAACAATGTTGTATTCATTTTCTAAACAGATTTTAAGGTAATTGAAACCTCCAAAAGCGTAGTCTGCAGCTGGTGAAGATGCTGAGGATAGCAAACTATTGACACCAAAGGAGCTCAATTGTCTTCCATCCAATCCAATAGAATCTAATTTAATTTTGTTTAGAATCATGCATCAAGATTTTTGATTTCAATTGTTTTTAAATGCATTAATCATCTCTGTATTAGGTGTTAATTACCTCCTCTTGTAGGATAGTGGTAGTTTCGCATATAATTCGCATCAGCCCGTGGAGCCCTTGAAGGGTATGACGTCTCCTCAGCCAATTGATCTTGATCATTGTTGTAACTTCGTGATTTCTTTGAATCCGTTGACCCCTTACTGTATCCTTGAACTTGGCTGACTAAAAGAAGGCAAATGGATCCGAGAACAATTAAAGACTTAACAATTATGAGCGTATGACTTGATTTCCTTTGAGCAATCCTCATTGTTTATAAATACGGTAATTGGAATTTGTATGAATGAATTTCTAGTTTATAAAAGGAGTTGGTTGTTTGAAAAAGGCAGAATGGGTAGGGTTGGACAATGGAGAGGTACTAAAATAGAACCCGGTACGGGATTGGGATTTATAAAGAATCGTATCACACTTGAGAGGACACATTAACAGCCCCGGAAGTCCATCTGATTCTTTTGAGGAAACTGAGCCCGTGTTTTATGAACACAGTTACCGATTTATCACGGGCTCATGCATCGTCACCTTCTCCATTTGTGAGATTTGAGACTTTTTTGTATTCACGCAACCACATGTCTCGGATTTCGAGGATTTTGTGACCATATATTTCTGAGCAGCAGGTGGACTTGATATTATCTCTCGGTAAAGTCAATAAGGGGAAACCATGTCTTGCCTAATTAGTGGTTTTCAACATCTAAACTAAAATTCTTAAATAATCCTATCAAGTTCAACAATGCGATAACAATAGAAACATCCCCTGCTGCTAATCACTTAAGACAGTTTTTGTAATCCAAACATGCGATTTTATATTTGGACATGTGTCCCATCCTCCTTTCATAAGGTATGGCATGGGATGGTGAAGCATTATTTTATTTATTTATGAAGCTCATATAATTTTGATTTGGGACAGAACTAACTAATTCCTGTTTCGTGTAGTCATCATGTCGGTCAATGTTAAATAAAATTACCTTATGGGTTTTTAGAGCAGAATGTATTGTTTTTTTTTAGTCACAGTGTCAAGTCATTTAGATTTATTTAAGTGCTAACTCGGTATAACATGGTTTCAAAACCTATTCAGTCCACATAACAGGATGGATACATCTCCTTTGATTCCCGTTCGAAATTTAACTGGTTTACAATACCTCTTTTTTTTATAAAATTTGAAACGTACAATAAATGCCATTCCATAACATTAAAGTTAAAAAAAGAAAAAAGTAATGGTTTACCAACAAATTTTTAATCAAATTAAATTAGAATTAAATTCTCGGGAACATTTGATTTGATGATTATGAAGAATCTGATTTTTTTTAAATGGCTTCAAAACTTTAAGCGTTTTAGTAAACCATTGTAACCGTAAGGAAACTAGCCAAACACAACCAGCCGTCACCACACCATTATTTCTTGCATAAAGTAATCTCTAGGCTTTTCAATCAAAAAACGATCATTATTTTCTGTTATAGGCTTTTGTTTAAAAAATAATTCCTATAGATCCGGGCACTGCCGATAAAAAAAATACATTGCATAGATTATCTGGAACTTAAACGATCCGGACATCAACGGGTTTGGAATAAAAGGGACTTAATCACTCCAGGGAGATCAGTTTGGTATTTCAAAAGCTTTCCAAAAGAATCAGTCTCAGTCGTAGGTTTCCCTTTATCCATTTTTCCATCTGAGAAAAGGAATGAGATGAAGCTGTCATTTAAAATCACTCCAGCTTGAGGCAGGGGATTCGTTCCAAATTGGCTCATTTGTCCCTGTAAAAAAATGTCTTTGACTTTTTTGAACAAAATGGTAATTCGAGAATTTCTTTATTGTTCCTACTTCAATCCATACTGTGAGTTTGTAGGCATGCTGTCCCTCTATTTTGTACGGGTGTGGCAAGTCAACCTCAAAATCATCAGAGGTCACAACAGAAGTACTTTCTGGCAATGTTTTCCAGTAAAAGTTCATGAATTCGTTTTCGATCTGATATTTAATCTTAAAGGAAGTCAAAGGGCATCCACTTCCATTTCTTGCCGGTCCAAAAAAGCCCATCCCGACCAGAAAAATATCTTGACTAGCTAAAAACCTTACACAAAAGTTTAAAATTATCTGTTGCAACTGTAACACATTATCCTTAGTATTTTATTTGTTAAACTTTGGAAAAATTTTCAGAAGACTCGAAACTTGGAAAAACATTTACCGAACACTTTCCTTAATATTCGGTGAGCTAATTCTTCGGTAACCAAACTGGACGGAGTTGTACAATGGGATTGAAACATGCTGTCGTCCATGTCGTTGACGGTCCAAGTACTTTGATGGTGGCAATGTGTGCCTATTGTTACGAATTTCGACACAAACAATTCACCTACATTCTTAAGCAATGGAAAGAAGCCGATAATTTCAAGTTATACTTACCATAAATTTGGATGAGTTGAATGTCTCAACTGCACAGCTTGGATATCCTTTGGGCTCAATATTCCCGTAGGGATCACAATGTTTTTAAATTCTCTCGGCGTCATCAATGAATACCTTATGTTCTGAAAAAGGTTTCCACAAACCCGTCGATGGAATTCTTTCCGATCGGGTGGATAGTTTAGTCGCCGACACTCCGCACCAATCCATCTGCAATTAATTTGCATGCATGCAGTTAGAAATGATACAAATGGACGAGGACATTCATGCTTAGGCAAGTAGGTCGTTACATAGTTATAGTTTTATAAACTCACGCTAAGATGCAGCGGAACAAATCCGTCTCAATAACATTAAAGTCATCCCTGCCAATGATTGAGCCCAGGGATAATGGGTCCAGATCCAGGAAGCTGGGGTGGGTTAGAAAGCTTTGTCCTTGTCTGTTAATTTTTAAAGGGAATTAGTACCCAGCAGTATGAAATTAATTGAAATAAATATAGCACCTGAGTATGAACTTAAAAGCTAGACTTTGGAGCTCTTCAATCTCATATAATGAACCGGCTAAGTGGTATTTTACACAGTTATCCAGATTCAGGGTCTTTTTAGCAAAATCCAAGCATTTTGCAGTTATTTGGGAGACTTCGTACAAAAAAGCAAGGCGAAAAAGGTCGGAAATATGGCTCTCTTCAATACAAAGCTCGTCGGTATTGATGTACTGAAAATTTGAATAGGGTACACAAGCTTATTTTAAATATGTAACTACTTTTCAATTGTAGATCTGCATTTTGGTTTAAAATTTTACCTTTAAAAAAACTTTGAATACAGAAGGTTTAAACTGAGGGAGATTGATTTCCTTTCTGGCGTAAACCACTTCATAAAATATTGGAGATTTTGAAACAAGCTTGGATTTTAGCCCGTACATCGTTTCTTTTTCCTTTCCAATACAAAATACAACATGTTTAGAGAAATTCGTATTCAAAAATTCTTCCTCCGCAGGGGATTTTTTGGCTGGTTTGTGAGGATTTGTCGGAGTTTTCAAAGTTGCTTGCAGCTCTGGAAATTCTGTATGTAAGGACCCCTGAATAGGTAGATCAAGTTATGGATTATAGTTTGTATGATTTTATAATTATATAGAGTAACAAAAACTCACACATACCATCATCATAATATGTTATTGCAAGTCAATCAGTGCAAGAACTGCAAGCAGTAACACTGAAACTTTGTTTTAAAGACTATTAGAAGGATTTTGTCATGAAAAATAAAAATCGGCTGATGACGATGGTGTTTAAAAGTAAAAGAACTAAAATCAGCTGCCGACCGAATTATTTAAGGTTATAACCTTAAAGTTTTGATTTAATAAATACAAATACAATACCCCTAAAAACAATTCCAATCGAACAAATATTCCTAGTTTCAATAAATTAAAACAATAAAAAATCAAGCTTCAAAAAGAACGCTAGTCACTAAAAATTGTACTCGACATAAACTCTGGGGCCAAGCAGATGCACTGAGCCGAGAGTGGTTCTGAAACAACTATTAGTGCATTTACATTGAAAAACTTGCTAGAATAGTAATTTTTTCTGTTATCAAATGCTAATTCATATCCATTTTGTCCTATCAGTTATTTCAATGTTCACAGTTCAGAGTCGAGTTTTTATTCAGAATCAGAACCCTCTTTGCGTGTATCCACTATTTTCAGCATTTTTTCTATCTTCTTTAAATGAAACTGATGAGGACTTGAGCCAGCAAATTCAAAGAAGTCGTATTTTATTTATAGTCATTATAGTCCAATGCAAATAAAATATCTGAGAAGCCCTCATTTACATAACAAAACACAAATACCAGCTTAAAAATGGTAAATTATATACAGCTACAAAAACATTTATGATGATTTATGCAGATAATAGCTTTAGGAGTTTTTGAAAACAGTAACATATAAGAATATTGAATATCTAGGTATATCACATCAATTCAGAATTATGATTTAAGAAAGATAATAAAAGGCTATATTTTACATTTTATATACAATTTCAACTTTAAAAAAATCTTGATTAGCGGATAGTTTTCCTTGTCATCCTTTTCCCCATCAAGTTCTAACTAATGTTCATCCAGATAAATCGTCATTACTGTATAATACATAGTCATAAATGTCACAAATAACTCGCCGTCCTGCAAAAAATCGGCCATTCAGCGAAGCTTTAGCAGCTTCTGCTTCTGCAAGAAACAAATTCCAACAATAAATCTTTGACTTCTAATTGTATAATAATGATGTTATTTGAAATTTTACCAGAGTTTGCTGAAAAAGCCACAAATATTTTCACAATGATTGGAGCCTCATCCTCATCAGATTGCTTTTCTTGATAGATGATTACGCGGTCTACGGTTCCAAATTTACTGCACTCTTCTGTAATCTCGTCTTGCAAGGTCTCGTCCACATCTTCAGGTGTGACCATATTTTTTAGAACAATTACGGTGGACGTTTCGTTTCTCATTAGCTTTTGCATAACTAAGTGTCTTGCACTCTGCCCCTTGATTGACATATTTTCCTGGGAGGAGAGGCTGGTATTTTCGTTTTCTTCATTTAATTTCTTCATCAAGTCTTCTTTCTATTAAATTTCAAGGGTTGAAATTAATTAAAACAAGTTTGAAGTTTTAAGCAGTTAAGTAAGATTAAATACACCACTTACTGCAACATTTGCTGCGGCTAGAGCTGTAGAAGCAGCTCCAATGGACAATGACTGAGCTGCAGAAAGACCACCAATTGCTGTTGGCATTGCAATCGTTGGAGGAGGAATTCCAGGAACGGAAGGACCAACACTACTTAATCCCAAGCCTTTGATACATACATTAAATGTGATGTGTTATGCAACTATTGAATAGTAAGAATATTAATATAAATATGATCATAATAAGACGCTTACTTGACACTGAAACCATTGCAGGCGGAGGAAATGAAGCCGGCACATTTGCTACTACATTCGCTGGCAGGATTCCTACGCCGGGTATCGCTAACCCGGGTGGCGGGACAGATGCCACCACTGGAGCTGAACTCAATGTTACATTAGTGGCAAGCATTGGCGCAATCTAAAAATAAAATATTGAGGAACTTTAGTTAAAAGTATCATATGATCTTGCTTATTCAAATAAATTATGATTAATTGAAATGAGTTAGTTCAATTACCAACTGTGGAGGGGTCATACTCATTGAATTAGCAGCAGGCGCTATAACTGGAGCTGCTACACCCACAGGAACCGCCAATGGGGTAGTTGGCAGTGCAGAATGCATTGACGACGAAGGAGGGCTGTCGTTCGCCAGTCCAAAAGCTGCAGCAGTATTTGTTACTGCTTCCATCGCTTGTATTTTTGCAGTAGCAGCGGCGGCAGCGACTGCAGCAGCCGTTGGCATTTGACTTTGCCCCGGTGTTGCTTGCTATAATTTAAATTGTTTCAGAATAATATTTTTTTAAATTAGCTAATGATAGATTTATAATTGAATACCTGAAGAGCATTTGGCGGAGTGATTGCTTTTCCAACTCGAAGGTATTGTCCCCCAAGATCAAAAAGATTCATAGACGCAATAGCTTCAGCTGCAGCTTGTGGCGTTTCATATTCAATGAATCCATAACCCCTATGTTTTCCTGGTGCTGGTCCAGGGGCTAACTTGCAAGATTTTATTTTACCAAAAGCTTCAAAGACACTATAAAGTATATCAAAAAAAAATTTTTTAAACATAAAAATTAAATCAAGTGTCAAAAATGTATAAATAAATCTATTAAATAAAGGGAAGTGAACCTTTTGATATCTTCTTCAGTGAGATCGGGATGAATTGAAGCAATGTAAATTCGATAATAAGCTTTTGCTTCATCCATAACTTCATCAATTACTTGATCCATATGGGAGAATTTGATACGGGTATCTCGTCCACACTAAAAATTCAAAGAAAATCATTACATATAAATACCTCATTTATATATCGATAAATGATCGCCCAGTGTCCATACACATTGATATAGCATAAATGATATTATAAATGATAAAAAAAACACGTAAGAACACTTACCTTAATATTTCGACCACCGATCATGACTCCATTCATTTGTTCTAGAGCAAGTTGAGCAGCCTCTGGTAAATCATATTCAACGAAAGCAAATCCTTTATGTTTTTGTGCTACTGGATCCCAGGACATGTTGATGGTTTTAATAGGACCTATAAATTATCATATACAACAGGTTAGAGGTTAGTTTACATGTATATGTAATAATGTACTGATACTATAAAATGAGGTCATATTTATTTACCAAAAGGAGCAAATGCTTGCCGAATAGTGTCTTCTCTCAACTCAAAGCTGATACTACCAATATATACCCGGCACATGAGAACAAGGGCCTGGTGCCTCTGGAGGGACTTAGCTTGTTGTTGTTGATGAGCTAAAGTTTGCTTCATAAGAACATACTTAATACTTTGTTCCATTGCGTATTTCTTGGCTCTTGCTACATCATCTTGGTCTCTTCTTTCTAATTTCGGGAGAGCTACACCCAAAATACTAGCAGCAACGTCCCGTTTTGCTCCAGGCCCTGAAAATAACAATCCACCAATTACTTTAAACTCATCCATTGCTCTGCAAGACAAAAACATATATATATATTTTTTTAATGTCTTCCTCACCTCCAGCTAGTGGTCCACTTTGATTCAAGTCTGATATCGGAACTCTTAGAAATTCTTCGGGTGGCATATCTTCTATTTTCTGTCGTTTGAGAAAGGGGTCCACATAAACACCGGCCATAGCAGCGTTACTCATCGCAGAAGGATAAGTCGTCATTTAACGCCTGTCCACCAGAAGTCATGAAAATAAATTGTAAATTAGGTTTTAATAAACCAAGTCTATGGACTTGACACTTTAAAGTTTACAGTGTTTTGAAAGCTTGTAAAACATTCTGATAAGCTACAGATAATAAGAATGTTTGAAATTAACGTGAATTACCTTAGATTTAGTCAAACGCTTATCTCGCAGCGTCCTGAATCAGCAGCACTGACTTCTCTCCTGTGATCTGGTTACAAATTGCAAACTAATTTATGATTATTAGTAGCTTGAAGGGGGTAGTCAAATTCAGCGTCTACACAAATTCAAATGCCTTCAATTGCCGGGTTTGTGAAATTAAATATTGCGCAGAATTTAGTCTCTGAAAAGCCATAGGCTAGAACCCTTCACCTTCACCCTTCTGTCTGGCAATCCCTCCTGGGCCTCCGTTCAGTCCTAAGCAGTCCTAACTCATATTGGCTATTTCCTATTTGATCCCTCTCAAGTTTAAAACATTTTCAAATAAAAATATTATCTGACTATAAATGTCGAAGAAGCAAAAATCTGTCGTATTTAATAACATTAAAAGCACTTATAAACTTTTTAAACGAATGATCTGAGATGAAATGATCAATATGTATGATAAATTCATGCCGAAAAGTATAAATATAAATGTGTCAGAGTTCAACGGCAATAACATGGCTCATTCAACATATTTATTACCCTTTCGACCACTGACATATTAATTCTATTTTTAATCGTATACTTATGAGCAAAGGGTTAAGGGTTATCCGATTGATATAAAAAAAATAATTCAAATAAAAATGAAACTATCAATGCGAGAAGCACATTTTAACTTTTCCCGTGTGGTCTAGTGGCTAGGATAGCTGGCTCTCACCCAGCAGGCCCGGGTTCGATTCCCGGCACGGGAAGAATTCTTTTTGCTATTTTTATCTGAAATTAACTCCTTCCCAAACAAGAGAAACAATAAGACAATCTCAAGAAGAGCCAGCCTCCGGTTAGCCACGTGAAGGCAATTTCAAATCACCGCACCAGTCCAGAGTTGCATAAACATTTAAAATATTATTATGAGCTCAAAACTCACTTTGTTGAGTGCTTATATAATCAAAATACACAACCCAAATAGAGTCAACTAATTTTATTTTAGCTTTATAAAATTAGTTTAACAGTTTGGCAATGAAAGAGGCAGAAGAAATTATTGATAAGCCCCCTCCTGTCGTATTAAAAACTAGTTCTTGGAAGAATTTCATCGCTGGAGGAGTTGGTGGCATTTGCCTCGTTTTAACCGGTCATCCATTTGATACAATTAAAGTATGGGTTTGGCTTGAATATGATTTGCATGGGTGGATTTGTATTTATTTTATGGATTTAAAAAAAAATAATTTCTTATTGTTTTTTGATAAGGTAAAGCTCCAAGCTATGAGTAAGAGGACCGCTGTTGTGCAGCCTGTTGGGGTGCTTGATTACACAGGAGCATTAGATTGCTGTAGGAATACCTTTGCAAAGGAAGGATTCAAAGGATTTTATAAAGGTTTGAAATATTTAAATCTATTCATCGTTGCATAGTGTCAAGTATGCTTGGATGGGTTATCACTGATTATCAGGCTACTGGATGACCAGATGACGGTATTAAACTATCAACGTTTTACTTTATCCTTGAACTGACTGATTCAAATCAATACGAGACCTTCTATACAATGCCCTGCTCACCTATGACATAATTTTCAGCATTAAAATCGAAATTAAACTTGCTTTACTGGCTAAATGTTAGTACTTATTGTTTTAGGCATGGGTACACCTATTGTAATGGTGACTCCAATCGTCGCCGTGGGATTCTTTGGATATAACATGGGTAAGAAGATAGTTTCCCATGTTTCTGGAACTAAATTATGTGCCGACATGACACCATTTCAACTATTTTGCTCTGGGGCGATTTCTGGCATACTTACCTCTACCATCGGTACTCCTGTAGAACGCATAAAATGTTTGCTGCAGGTTTGCTACAATTAATTGATTATCTAGAAGTCAAGAACTGACTAATTATTAACTGAATAATTAACTTCAACTGTTCTTTTCCGCAGGTTCAACATGAGCAAGTAAAAAAGTACAAAGGACCTTTGCATTGCGGAAGATCTCTTTTAGAAGAAGGGGGAATTCAATACCTTTACAGAGGGTTTGGAGCCACGTTTATACGATGTACAGACATTTTACAGACATTTTGGGCAAAAGCCAGAGTCTTATTTTCAAATAAAAATTTAATTGCAGCTATTCCACTTAGCGGTTTTTTTTATATGACCTACGATTGTCTTAAGCGATATTTCAACGCTCGGGATAAGACAACTTCCTTAAGCACGGCAAAGACATTGCTGGCTGGTGGGCTGACAGGGATCATCAATTGGACGCTTGTATTGCCTCTGGATGTGATCAAAAGTCGGGTTCAGACTGGTAATTTGATTTGTATAGAATCCATTCATAATTCTAATCTGTTGATTAAAATGCTATCACAATGTTAATGAAATTTTGTGCAGCTCCGGAAGGAATGTACCCAAGAGGGGTTCGAGATGCCTTGCCACAATTATTAAAGGCCGAAGGAGTAAAGGGTCTCTTTCGTGGAATCGTCCCAGTCTTTCTCAGAGCCTTTCCAGCAAACGCTGCTTGTTTTATGGGCTTTGAGACTGCGGTGAAGGTGCTGGATTGGATGGTATAGAAAAATTAAAAGATCAAATTCAATGTCCATACCTGGAATTGAATCTCAGTTATCTAGTATTTGGCCATTTTTATATTAAAAAATTAAAATAAGATAAAGTTGTACGTCCTACCTCTCGAATCATACTATCCGGCGTTATAATCTAGTCCGAATTTTGTACCTGAAATGAAACTTTAATTAAACTAATTGAAAGCTAATGAAAAGTTTATGCATGAAAAATAGAGATTTCTTAAATTCCATTTATGTATATACTAGCTCTGTAATTGTTTACAAGCAGAAAGCATCAATTATTTTTAGTTGCAAGTATATTTTATTGTTGAGAAGTCGGAGCAGTTTGGAACATGCTTTTTCAAATGGTAGTGATAATATACATTCGAAATTATTTTTGTGTATCAATACAAAAGAGACATAACCTTAAAATAGTTCTTGTATAAAAACTAGCACGTCATCCTTAATGTCTATCCTATTACTAAAATTCGGCGGTTAATGACGAGTTTGGAAACTTGAAAAAGTCACGGGCTGAAAATGTTGTAATACGTTAATACTCTAGGGGTTAGGGAATTATTCAAGACAAGCAATGTCTACTCCCTATCTTATTAAACTACACACTAGGAAATCCATCAGGCCGACTTCGCTAATTGTGCTGGCGATTCTTTGCCAGTGACGTCGGTGTGATAATGATAACGAGCTGATAAGTAGTCCGAAAATTTGTCCAAGCATAAAGGACATTGATAAACATGAGACGGCTCCATTTCGTCCCCAAGAATTTTATCAATCTCCTCCGGTTCCAAAATCGGATGTAACGGGATGTAATGTAACGGAATGAGGAACTGAATGTCCTTTTGGTCTCCTGTGGAAAGGGAATTGTGAATCTCATGGCGTGGAGTACTAAGACTTCCATTTTGCACTTGGTCCACGAGAATGTAATTAGATATTGGATTACAGTTGTAAATTTTGGCACAGTAGTCTTGATTCTCATCAATTATGGACATTAAGTCGAATTCTGTTAAATCATCCATAGGTTCAAAGTATAAGGGGTCGTAGTAATCAAGATTTATCTCATTTGGTTCTGGAGCCGGTGTCCCTCCGATTACAGTTTGCGGTGCTTGTTGGCAAGCTCCAAACGCTGTACCGTCGTTCAGTAGAAGAGGAAGGTCATCTGCCGGTCGTAGGTATGGCATGATTGTATTATTTGTATTTGTATTGCAATAATAAAATTGCGGTTGTACAATATTAGAATCTTCGGGATAAGTCATGGCCATGCCTATATCAAATTGGTAAGGAAGGTCTGAATCGTTTCCTATTGAGATCGGTAAAGGGAAGAATGGAGCTCCTTGATAAACCATCTGTATATTATAATAATGATGCGACACTTTGGCAGAGTCTTGATATGCGTAATGCATAACATGATTATTATTTGGTGGAGCTCTTACAGGTTGTAAACACGGCATAGAATCATTCAGCGGAGTAGTAATGGGACTAATGTAATCGTTGGTTTGAACTGGATATCCAGCATTCGGGATATATGAAGCTGAAGGGGCCTGTTGTAAATCCACATCTGGAGTTTTCTTGCCCCGTCTTGAGCGCTTGGTAGAAGGTAGCGTTTCTGAAGATTTATTTTGAGAAACGCTTCGGCTTCGAACGTACCTGGTTTGACGTTTACGAGTGGCTGGAATGCTTCCACTAAAACTTGAGGGCATAACTTGACCGTCTTGAACTTCGGATTTTAATCTCTTTGCAGCTGAACGGGTGAATTTTGGCTCTGTGAATGCGACTGGGTTTTTTTCATTACTTAGCATTTTTCCTGAATTACTTTGGGATTCATCTTGAACTTTTCGTTTGCGAGTTTTTCGGACCACAGTACGAACGAATATGGGTTCACTTTCTTCTTGGTCTGACATCTCAGAAGGATTGTATTCTGAGTTGTCAATGGACGATGGAGTCTGACTTTTATTCATCTTAGGTTTTCTGAAGCTAGGAGTTTTAGATCTTGACATTGTGGGAAATAGATTAAGGTCCTTAGATTTTAAGGTTGGAGCCGTTGGAGGAAATCTCATTCGAAAATCACTACAATCGAATTGGATTGTAGGGGGTTCCTTTGTTAATGATTTGGCTTCCATGGCTCCAGCCGTTAAATTCAGTTTCTGGAACAACAAAATAATAACTGGAGGAATGGGAAATCTTTTTGAACATATATTCTCCAAGGCCAAGCGTTGACATAAAATATTCCGGATATCAATAAGTGTTTTGGATTTCAAATTTTAATGCACAAGCAATGCTAACCACTTCAGTTTCTTACCATAATAAAGCCATACGGAGAAGTTACAATCGCAAAGTTTTGTTCAGTATCTTCGCTACCACTGCTGTCACTCGATATCAACTCTGCCTTGATCTTCCTTTTGTTAGCCATTTAAGTTTTTTACGCTGAAATCGTAATTGTTTATCAAAATATCAGTGGCAATTGCGTCCTAAGTTTTTCGAAAACAAACTCAAGGTGAAAGATAAAGACAATGTTGTCAGAAATGTTGATACTCATATTATATAGCTTAATACATGAGAGCACCTCCAAAGGTTATGTAGATGTACGGTGCATTTCTCAGACCCTCGTCCTGGTTCTTAAGTTCTTATAGAAAAGTTTATTCTTGAGCTTTATGCAAATTTAAAACATGTTCTTCCCAAAGGTGCCCATTTGCCGAAATTCCTGTGTTAATTTGATCTGAGCAGTATCTTTACGCGCTAGCGTAATATGCATAATATAGCCAATATAGCTGGCCAGTTTACCACATTTTCTGAATATTTATATTTGTGTAGTCAATCTGACACGGATGGGTATCTGGTTGTTAAGATATCGACAATCGATTTTATGTAAATTACCTTTATTGAGTGACTGGTCTGCTTGAGGAACTAAATGCTCCATTAATATAAGCTCTAAATTGGATGTAGGATCTTTCATATAACTACTGGGTGTTCTGATAGTTATAATATAATTTGTGCTATTGAACCCAGTTGAGTAATTTTAGCGCTGTTTCAAATCCCATGAAACAAGCTGCGTTTGCTGGAAAAGCTCTCATGAAGACGGGGACGATTCCACGAAAGAGTCCCTTCACTCCTTCTGCCTTTAATAGTTGGGGAAAGGCATCTCGAAATCCTCTTGGGTAGAGACCTTCAGGGGCTACATCAACATTATCATCGATTTAATTCTAGCACGTCTGATTGTAAGTCCGAGCCAGGGTTTATGGGATCAAATTTATCTGTCTATCCGTACAATAAATACGGATGATGAGTAGAAAAACCTCGTTGATTTATACAGATTTGGATATTGATTTTATAGTTAATTTAAATCAACTCATGATTAATGGACTGACTCAGGTTATCCGAAAATACAGGTTTTTAACAGTTGCAAAGTTTTTCGTATAAGCTACATTACTACTTACCAGTCTGAATTCGGCTCTTGACAACATCCAATGGCAATACAAGTGTCCAATTGACAATTCCTGTCAACCCACCAGCCAGCAATGTCTTTGCTGTACTTAAAGAAGTTGTCTTATCTCGAGCATTGAAATATCGTTTAATGCAATCGTAGGTCATGTAATATAACCCACTCTGAGGGATTGCTATAATTCAAATAGTAAATTAACTGAATTTTTTGCGATTGAAAACGAATTAGTTTGTAATGTTACCCCGTATAAAGGTCGCCCCCAAGCCTTTGTACAAACTCTGAATCCCTCCTTCTTTTAAAAGAGATGTTCCACAGTGCCAAGGGCCTTTGTACTTTTTAACATTCCCTTCCTGAACTTGAATCTTTCAAAAGAGTCGTAATTCTAATTTATCCTCCCTCACCTACCAAATTTTAGAATTAGTGCTCTGAATCTACCTGAAGTAAACATTTGATACGCTCCACAGGGGTAACAATAGTCGATGTAAAGCTCCCGGATATAGCTCCAGAACAAAATAGTTGCACAGGAGAGAGCATAATATTGGCTGGAGTGCTGGAGACATATGAAACCACTTTTTGACCCATGCCATATCCAAAAAATCCGAGGGCAAACAAAGGAGTGACCATCACAAGGGGTGTGCCCATGCCTAAGATTATTAATCAATATTTAATAGTCACTTTTAATAAGGATTTAAACTTTAAAACCTTTGTAGAATCCTCTGATTCCTTCGTTTACAAATGTTGTTCGAAAGCAGTCAAAAGCGCCGTTATAGTTAGGAAGGTCTACAGTTTTGACAGCAATGCTTCCCTTCGTCATTGCTTGGAGTCGGACCTGAATCAATTGCAAAAAAATGTATATTTAATTCTGAGAATTTACCCAGTTGTGATGGCACTTTTGTAATTTGCATATACTTTATTGTAGATATACTTTGATCGTGTCGAATGGGTGCCCTGCAAAAACAAGGCATATTCCACCTACTCCTCCGGCGACGAAATTTTTCCATGGGCTGATCGGTGTGGTGGGGACCGTATTATTGGATATTTTAATTACTCTGTCAGAGTTAACCATTCCAAATCAGTTTAAAACGAATTAAAGAAAAGTAATAAAAATCCATAAGCTCCAAATATGGGACTGGAAATAATTGCATGAATGGCAAAGGATCTGTTAATTTTACTTGTGGTTAAATAAATGAAATTTATTGTTTAATAAGTGGTGGTTTTGATATCACGTGATTATCTGTTCCTCTCAGCAATGCTATTAGGATTAGATGGTATTGTACCGATAATCATATTTATTTTAATGACAAGTTAGTGACATATTGACCTTGGTTGTGGGATCGAATCGATATGAAGCAAAACGAATGTGTAAATTATTTTCATGAGCTACTCAAATCTGCCTACAATCTTCAATTAACGGGATCCAATTAACATCTTGTCATGGTAAATTCCTATGCATTTTTTCCAGAAATCCCTGATGGTCTTGTTAAAAATATAAAGTTAACCCACTATTTGGGTAGGGATGCGAACTTTCGATTAAAAATCTTTTCTAGATATTTAATTATAGAGGCAATAATAAAATATGTATATGAACATTTATGTCATTCATTTTTATTTACACTTAGTAAGTTCGTTTTTTATTTCAAATCAAGTCAATATAATTAATTAATCCAATGTTAAGCGACGAGGGGGCGATTTTATGGTCTTCACTTCAGCTAATTCCTTGTCAGCTGCTACAATTTTTCGTCTAGACAGTAGATTGAGTAGATATTTAGCTCAAGTGGCCCTAACCTCAGGTAGGTATTTTTTTTTAATTAAATAATCGTGGAGTAGAAGAGCTCTTTATTTTTAGCATTTCATTTTAGTATGACCATCTCGACGTCATATCATCCTCATGACATCATTAAATCAAAATGAAAAGCAATCAATACGAAATCATAATTTGTATCGCTTGTGTTAATCACACTGTAAATTCAACAGTCTGAATGGCATAGCCTTGAGGAAAGTTTATGACTTAACTATTGCAGTGCTTAAAAAATTAAACTTTTTTTTTACCCTAAAATAATACTTGATGATACTTTTTGACGTTCCCATCCTTTAGATGTATTTATAATATTATATATATAGCGTCCTCAAGGATGTTGGAACGTATTTTTTGTGTTCTAACGGCCAAATTAGGGCTGGTGAAATAGGCGAAATGAGAAAATAATTATAATTGATCCTTGAAATCTCATATTCCAGCCGCAAGGTTAGTGGATATAAATCAAGTTCAAATCAATAATTTTATTTATATTATCCAGCAAATTGTACTTACACGGTTTTACGGTATGATAGCCTGACAGACTGGATTAAATTTTTGGCCTGTTTTGCAACATTAGAGTTTGATATTTAGATCATTTGCATTGCATCCTGACTTTGTTTGCTGTAAATGCGAGAATAAAATAAAGTCATGCATAAGATATTGAACTAACATATTCTTATCTTCAGACGGATTATGTGCAGATTTTGACACATGAATAGGGACTAATAAATCAATGCTTTTGCAAAAGAAAAGGTAATTCAATCCAAAATTTACATATGTACTTACTATATTATATTCTACTATACTTGATCGAGCAGTAACAAAAGAAACTTCACATTTAGTCCCTTCAGTTATTACAGTATAACAGGAAAAATCAATAAACTTATAGCGTCATCAAAAACTGCATTAAAATTAAACAGCATTATTTTAATACGCCAATCACCAGCTGAATTATTTCCAAGTACAACTTGAGTAGAATTAGAAAATAGATAATTTTTTACACAGTTGATTCAGCTTTTGAGGACAAACTAACGTCTTCATCTCCAAATATTTCAAATATTATTGTGATTTTAAAAATCTGTGCAACACAGCAAGCATGCAAATTACAAAACTTTTGCTTCCATGCACTGGAGATAATTTTAAACTTATGTTTAGGATTAAAGGAACGGTGATTTTAAAAATTTGGGCCCAGATCCTATTTGTCGTTTTGTACTCATCAGCAGTGGTTTGTTTCCATATGTTCGTTTTCAAAATGGAGGTAGCTGTACCACAAACCCTTGTGCCAATTTTGGGGCTCGTCATCGGCCTTTTGTTAGTGTTTCGAACAAACACGGCATATGACAGGTGA